>MBAC02002846.1:0-23532 GCA_001712635.2 Nothophytophthora sp. Chile5 | reverse complement strand
GGCTGGGGAGGCTGGGGAGGCTGGGGCTGGTGAGTGGCGATGGCGATGGCTCGAGGCGTCCAACGCGGTGCTCGGTTTGCGGCCTGGTCCGTGCGTCGGTGTTGCCGTTCGTCCAGTATCCCACTCGGCTCAGGACGGACGAGCTCCGTTTAACGCCGTAGTCAATAATCAACGTGACTGACTGCGACCTTCGTGGCTTGTTGCTATGCCATCACCTTCACGCTCGTGAGCACCTTGATGCACTTGTGCGCCTGTTTTTATGGAAACGCAGCTACTTGCCCGTTCCAACGCTATGTGATTGATTTGACCAGCAAAACAGTGACACCGGGCACTAATCGCTAGTGTCTATTTATCCCTCTTTGTTCAGATATTATCTGCTCACTATCCGTGATTATTGACAATTGACACTCCCGTCACTTGCGATTCGTTGCTTCAACTCTTTTTATATTAATCTCCCCTTGAAGTGCATAATTGCTCATGCATCTTACATTATGATAAATGAAGAGTATACCACGTTTCATGGAGCAATTCACGGCAGCCATCAAGACGAGAGTGCTCCATTTCGGTCCGATGCTGCGTCACCTCCCTTCACGCGTCGCCCTGCACCCCCGCAGCACCGGCAGGCAGCCGTGCTTCTGCTTATTCGCTTCATCTCCCTATTCCGCATCGACTGGTGCCGATCTCACCAGCAGCGGGGCTCCAGAGCCGCCAGTACACGTCCCGGTGCTTCTCCACGAGACCGTTTCCGCATTTTCCGGCGTCGCCCATCCGCGGCTCTTCGTCGATGGCACCGCAGGCTTCGGCGGCCACTCTCGCGCGCTATTGCAGCGCTTCCCGGATGCCCAATTGCTCTGTGTGGACCGCGATCCCGAGGTGTTGGCCATCGCTCGAGCCAATCTGCACGACTTCCACGGCCACGTGACCTTCCAGACCGGCTCGTTCGCGGATCTGACCACTCACCTGACAGCCAGCGGCCTGTCGAACGAGGTGGACGGCATCCTGGTGGACTTGGGAGCCAACAGCTTCCATTTCGACGCAGCTCGGCGCGGCTTCAGCGTGCTGCATGACGGTCCGCTGGACATGCGCTTCGACCAGCGAGATGCGTCGCGGCCGACGGCGGCGGACGCCGTGAACACGCTGTCGGAGGTGCAACTAGCCAAGATCTTCCGGGATTTCGGCGAGGAGCGCCTGGCCAAGGAGTTCGCGAAGGCGATTGTACGGCAGCGGGAGGAACGTGGCCAGCAGTTCAGCACCACGCGCGACTTGCGCGAATGCATCGAGCGCATCGCCAATATGTGGCGCTCCTCGCCGCCGAAGGGCCAGAAAGCGCTCAAGAAACGCGGAAAGATCGGCAACACGCATCCCGCCACGCGCTGCTTCCAGGCGCTGCGGATCTACGTGAACGACGAGCTCGAGCACGTCGAGGTACGTTTCTTTCTGTCAACGCTCGGGGGACAGGAGTCCTCCTTTTGATGGGGTTTCGTAGGCAAAGACTCACGTGACTTGGCTGTTGAACGGCAGGAGGGAGTGCGGCAGCTAGTGACTCACTTGGCACCTAATGGACGACTCGGTACGAGACTCTGTCGGTGCTGTTTGTGTGGGAGGGCAAGAGGAACTGACAAGCTGGGGTGTGTGTACTTGCTTCTGTGAAAGTGACCATCGCGTTCCATTCGCTGGAAGACCGACCGATCAAGGAGTTCTTCCGTGCACTGGTAGGCGATATGCATAGCAGTGGTAGACGCGCTCCGTCTTGGCATGTTGTTGACTGCGTGCGTCGCTTTCATTGTTGCCAGGATGCGCAAGGCAGGCAGGAAGACGAGGAGGAGAGTGACGACGACTGGGAAGACGAAGACGAAGACGATCGTGCTGAATCCACCAAGAAACGCTTCCGACTCGTGAGACGGAAGGCCACCAAGGCCACCGCAGAGGAGATCGCGACCAACTCACGGGCACGCAGCGCCCGTCTGCGTTGTCTCGAGCGTGTGCGTTAAGTCAGCAATATACACTGGCGTCAGTTTTGGTGTATACCTCATGTATATGGGATGGCAATCTCTCTCGCTCTCTCTCTCTCTCTTGTGTTCCAGCTTCTGAACTGCGTCAATGAGGTCTACACATCCTTGCGCGTCTCGCTGGACAATGCAGCAGACGCCTCGATCTGCGTCTGGAACTCCTGCAGCGTATACACGCGGCGCCAATCCACGGCTCGTTGGCCTGGAAGCCCCAGGAAGTCCACCACATTGCGGAGTATCCCCCGCGAGTATACACGCTCCACGTTCTCGTTCTTGACGACTTCGTTGGTCGTAAGAGCCGCCAGCATCAGGTACGTGTGGAACAGCAACATGTAGGCGACCCAGGCGATCTGCACCGCATCCAGTAGAAGGACGCAGAACAGCAGCGGCTGGAAGTGGGCGACGCTCCACATCCAGTCCAGCAGGCCCGGCCCAGCGCTCGTAGGACTCGTAATGCTCAGGAACAAGCCGTACCCCGACCGATTCCATCGCCAGAATTGCCATTGGACTGTGAAATCCGCGACCAGTTCCGGCTGAACACGTGCGAAACGCCAGCAAGCCACGAGCTCCAGGCCGATGGACGACACGACGAAGAAGAGGAAGCCCAGGAAGGCGGCGTGGTTCTGAGCGCCCATGGCGTTCACCACGAAGGGGCAGTAGTGGTCGAACTTGGCGATGCACGCGTTCAATTCCGCACAGTGCTTGCCACGCAGCGGCCGCTTGTGGAGACACGTGAGGCAGAGTTTGGTGGCGCTAGGCAGCTTGGACTCCACGAGCCAGCGGATGTTCTAGCAGGCAAACAGAGGCGCAGTCAGATCAGACCTCCTTAAGACGGAGAAGACAGCATAACGAACCTGCAGCTTCTCGTCGTAAGACGTGAACACGACGCCTGGGTCGGCGGTGGTTGTCTTATACAGCGTAAGACCTAGCAGCACGAACGAGACGGTCGCAACAGTGCAGAAGGCCGTGCTGCACTGGTCATTGAAGCGAGGGAAGTTGCCGACCAAGTACCCGATGCTGGCGACGTTCACGCCGAACATGAGCGCGGCGGCCTTGCGCTTGTCGCCGTAGGAGCCGAGTTGCAGCAGCTTGAGGAGCGCCGCCGCGGCAGCCAGCAGTACACTCAGCCAAAACAAGATGAAGTAGACGCCGTCGACCGTAGCCACCACGTAGTACACAAGCGGCAGCACGACCCACGGCACCAGGAAGGACAGCTTGTATACGTTGTCCTCCAGCGTTCGCTTCTGCTCTCAATAGGAACACAGCAAGATCCAGGCAATGAGTGCAACCGAGTGGAAGCTCTGGGTAGCAACGCAGTCAACAACGTACTGAGATAGTGGTGCGCTTCGCCAGCTTCTGGAGCTGCTCGTCCTCCGTGAGGAGGTGGCGCGTCGACGAGTCCGGACGAAGACACTGACGAGCAACAGCCAGCGGAGTGAGCCCCTCGTGGTTCAGGACTGTAGTGTCGGCCTGTGCATCCAGCAGCATCCGCACCGCCATGGCGATGTTGTTCATGGCGGCGTGATGGAGAGCTACAGTCGGGAACAACGAGGCGCAACCAGTCAGTTCAATCGGAAAAGCAGCCGCAAGCGGTGTTCATATAGGGGGATGCGTAGACCAACCAGTGTTGCCGTCGGCGTCTTGCATGTTGACATCTGCCTGGAGACTCAGCACCATCCGGAAGGAGTCCAAGTGGAACTGCTGCGGCTGGCAGAGCAGCATCAGCGCCGTCTTCTGACTGGATCCGGTCACACGAACGTTCACATCCGACCCCTTGGCCACGAGGTATGCGGCTGTGATAGGGAAGCAGCGCTGGATGGCCAGCAGGAACGGCGTGAAGCCCTGCGCGTCCGTGAACGTCGCGTCGGCTCCGTGACGCAGCAGCAGCTCCACGGCGTAGATGTGGTTGTGGAAGGCGGCCCAGAACAGCGGCGTCGTCTGCAGCTCCCCGCCCAGAGCGTCCACCTCCACAGACGCCCGGAGCTTCTCGTCCCCCAGTAGGAACTCCAGCACGCCCATCTTGCTGTTGACGGCCGCGTGGTGCAGCAGCGTGGCCTGCGACGCGGCCTCGTACGCATTCACGTCGAACTCGGGATCTTCCTGGACCAACGTCTTCAACTCCGACAACAGTCCGAGCCGCGCGCAGTCGAAGGCCGTGGGATGCGTCAGCGTCTTCTGGCACTTGGCGCACGTCGTGGCGGACGCGTCGTCGCCTTCTGCGGGCGCCGCGACGCCGCAGGGAACGCACACGAGACGCATGAGCTTCTTCTCCTTCGGCCGAGGAAGGATATTCCCGTTCTGTGTTTTCCATAGGTTCACTTGGTGTATTAACATATTCGATTATGTCACTTCTGCGTTGTAGGACTGCTCTGGCTCGAAAGCATGTCTCCATCATTGCGAGTTTACTGAAATAACGTAATACATTCGCCTCATATACTGGCCGACTATGAGGCAGCGTAATTATAGCCGAGCTGGACCTGCTCGCCGCGCCATCGCTTGGGCAGCCACGAGATGCCTCACAGGAGCGCAGGCGCCTGGTTTATCTAGAGCATGAAGCGTCGAGGACCTTGTGAGCACCAACCCAGCCTCCCAGTCCCGTCGTCTGGCTCGGCGTCAGCTCCAGCCCCGAGGTCTCCGACTCTCGGCCGTCGCGCCTCGACCTCCGCGTGTCTGCGGCTATACGCACAGGCTCAGGAGCAGCGCGAGTACAAGGAGCTGCTGTTTCGGCAATTTGGACTCAGTCGAGTCTCTTCCGGTGGCCCAATGCTCCAGACTACCCGAGCCTCCATGAAGCCTACCATCGCTACGACCTCGAAGTCCTACGGCTCCAGGCGCATTCCTGCCAGCGGTGACATCACCCGAGGCAGTAGAATAGCAGACGCCGCATCAAGCCGAGTGCTTTCGGACACGAAAGCTGCTAAGACTGCGTCTGCGCATCGAGGGAGTACGCTGTACGTGCCGTGTGGTCGCTCCCCGACTGCCGTCGCCTCCGCTACAGCCTCCACGACCAGGGGCTACTACGTCGTAAAGACGTATTCGCTGCAGTCCACAGTAGCGAGTCGTGCAGCTGTCGCCCCACGACGCAATCTCAGCACTCGAAGGACGCCGCCTTCTTCGACCGCTACGATGCAGCCTCCGAGTTTAAGACGACCCACCACCGTCAATTCGACCGCAAACTCGCGCCGACCCAGCAGTCTCAACGCCTCGAAGCCTGGTGGGCTGCAGCCTCGAAACTCCGTCGTAAACTCGTCTCTAGGCCCCGGACTGACTGCAAGAACCCGAGCCAGCATGGTCGCAACCCCTCGCTCGGACTTCTCAGCAGCACGCCAACGGCCGTCAATGGTATCGACTCAACAGCAACAGAGGAGACTCTCGACTCTGCCGTCCCAGCAGCAGCAGCAACCGCCTCCTTCTCCGGTTCTTATCCACGTTTCACGTCGAACCTCCTCGCCCATTTTGGCTCCTGCAAGTGGCGGTGGAGTGCATCGACGACCCAATGTGGCTCCCATCCCGCCCGTCCTGTCCGTCGTCTCAGGCGGAGGTGGGAGCTCGGAAGCCGTCAGTCCGGATGCCACATCTCCTCTGTCGTCTCCAGGCCGACGTGCCTCGATACTGCGCCGTGACAACCGCCTGGAGAAGCTCCAGGAGCAGGTGGACGTGCTTAAGGCGACGCTGGGCCTTTCAGACGAAGACCTACAATGGCGTGTTGAGAGCACGCGAGGCAACGCCTTCCTGGCAGCGGAGCAGCATCTCGCAGCTTGTGAAGAGCGGTTCGATCGCTTGTCTTTTGAGATGCAGGAGCTCTCGCAGCCGACTCGATGTGCCCACGAAGACGAGGCCAACGTGGCCTTAGCAGCCAAACTGCGGTCACTGGAGCGCCAGGCGCCGCAAGTCGCCGACTGGAAGCTGCAGGTCACAGCTTGTCAGTCAGAGCTGACGATGGCAAAGAAGGGATTACTGGCCGCTCGGGTCGAGGCTGAGCTCCAACGAGCCACGCTCAATACTGCTGCTGCTGCTGCTACCGCCGCTGAGTTAGAGCAGCTTGCGTCGAGACGATTGGAAGCCTCGAAAGAGGCGCTTCTAGCGACCCAACTGCAGCTCAAAACGGGTCAAGCAGCACTCCAGACGCTGTTGGAAGCGCTGGGAGCTGAGACCGACCGCTTCGCTGCCTCAATCGCCTCGGAAAGCACGATACCAACGTCTGCGGCGGCCTCGGAAACTCTCGAAGCTAAGCGAGCACTACTGGCCACACTACGCACCATCCCGGAGTGTGCTTCAGGCAGCGACCGGCTCTCGAGTCTGTGCTCTCAAGCGGCCCAACTCGCCTCCAAGATCACGCTTTCCCGAGCACGAGACTTGAAACGCACCGAGTCGGAGATGGAGCGAGCCATGAGAGACGTGGAGATCTGGAAGACCCGGCGGGACCAGGCCAAGGAGTTCCCCGACGAGATGCGGAAGCGAGAGGCGGCGTGGCAATTGCGGCAACGAGAGGCCAACGACGCCAGTCTGGAGGTCCTGAGAGCGCTGATCCCTAGCGACATCGCCGATCTCTCGGTCGAGAGTCTCATCACTCGAGCCAGAGAGACAGAAGCCGGGGTCTTGTATACCTACGAGCTGGCCACGTACCTCAAGACCAACCGCTTCCTGCACTGGCTGGTCACTCACGAAGACGACATCGCCCGCAGCAACTTCTTGGCGGTGGATAGCGCGCCGTTCTTCCTGGACTTCACAGGGTACGACATCCAGGAACTCCGAGCGTTGGCTCGGGTACTACCTGAGAGCTTCGCCTTCGATAAAGACGGTCGGAAACGGGCTTGGCGAGCTGCGTTCATGGAGCACGTGCGGCTTCTAACGGCTCAGCAGCAGCGACAGACCATCAAGGCAGGTTGGGACCCAGCGCGACGAGCCAGGAGAGACGTCCAGCTGCCGGAACTCACGGCTCGACAGCAACTGAACCCGATCTTCTGCTACCCTTCGGACGTGGAGATCGAGGCCAAGCTGGTGAAATTCCAGCGTCAGCAAGCCCGCCTTGAAGCCAAACGCTTGCGCCTCGTGAAACTGGAGGACGAGCTTGTACCCCAAGCCAAAGCGGAGTACGTGGCAGTAGCTGAAGACGCTCGGAACGAGGAGTTACAGCGCGCGTTCGGTAAAAACACGCTCATTTCGCTACGGGACGACGCCAAACAGCAGCATTTAGCGCTCTGTAAGGAGCGAGACGCTGTGAAAAGCGAGTTGGCGCATGGCCAGCGCACTTGGGAGGCGCAAACGCCTTCGTTCGAGCAGTATGAGGCCGAAGTCGAGCTGATTCGAGGCCTGAAAGCGGAAATCCGCAATGGTCCGAGGATTCTCGGCCCGTTTCCAGCGGTGAGTGACGTCCAGCCACGCGAGCGCGCAGCCTTCAAGAAGATGTCGGTCGAGGAGGAAGCGGAAGCTCGGAAACGCGAACTGGACAGCGCTATTGCCAGGCGGAGCCAGGATATCAACGACGTGGCCACCGCTGCTATTGAGCAGAGCGACGTCGTAGCGGCTGCTGCCGTGGAAGCTGCTATAATGACTGAACGGGAAGCAGAGGCGCTGCGGTTGATGCAATTGGAGGACAAAGAGGTGGCTGCGACGAAGGAGACGCTGGTCGAGACGCCTGGGGAGATGGAGACGCCGCCGCCTCGAGGTTTTCGACAGGTCAAGGCACTGCGTGTGGCTGTGGGGGTGCTGCAGTTCCTGGAGAAGGATTTCTGCAGCCCTACTCGAGCGAATCAAGGCAGAAGCAGTGGATTGCAGTCAGCAAAGCCACCGTCTCACAGTACAGGAACCTCCGAGCCAAACACGACGGAGCTGACCACCTCTGAAGGTGGAGATGGACAGGTGAAGACCCCTCGAAGCTTTAGAAAGGCGCCGTCGGCTTCAAGCAGTGCTATTATGAAGGAGGAGGACAGCACGCCAGCGGTGGCGGTGGCGGTGGCGGCCCCAGTGATCGTGCTGCCCAAGTCCAAGGCGCTGATGAAACTCGTCGAAGCTCGACGAGCACAAGAAGCCAGCAGCTCTCCGCCAGTCGAGGGGTCGGAAGAGAAAGCACCTCGTCCGTCGCCCTTCGGCAGTGGCAAAGGCAACTTCCTCGCTGAGTTGCAGAGCCGATCGCAGCGCAAGAAACCCAGCGCTGGAGGGTCAGCGACCTCCGTCGATGGGGAAACAAGCGCCAGCGACAGTGGAACGAAACCCGGGAACTTCCTGGACGAACTGAAGCGGGCTTCCGCTCGGAAAAGCAGCAACCCCGGCGATGTGGCTGAAGCCGCAGAGCCTCAGCCACCTCCAACGGTCAAAACCTCAGTGGCCAGGGCTCCCCCCGCCCCTCGGAGCTTCCTGGACGAGCTCAAAGCTCGCGCCGCGGCCACGTAATCAGCTCCTTTGGGCTCAATTCTCGGAAATTAGAGGGAAGACCCACTCTGCTCGGGTCTTCGTACTGGCAGTCGGTCGGCATGCCTCGCTGCTGTTAACATGGCCGCGTTGACCTTCTCGATGCCAGTTTGGACGCGATCTATCACGAACGGAGGCGTAAACAGCTCGGACTTCCGGATACGGAGACACCACCATCTCGTCACCACGAGCACGGGCTCGTCGTTCTCGTGCTGGTGCCAAGCCACCATGAGGATCGCTGTCAAATCCTGGCGAACGCGCTCGGACGGACGGTAGGGGAACAGCTCGTCTTCATCCACGGCGTCGCAGATTAAGAGCCCGACTTCGCTCTCACCGCTTTCAGGAGGCCCGGCCGGGCGGTACTCCGCGAACGCCACGTTGTTCGTGTCCAATTGGACCACATCGGCGATCGTGGTGACGAGTCGGTGCTGAGCCACGGGGCTGTCGGGCGACGCGTCGTCGTTCTCACGCACTGTGATGTCCCCCAAGACCTCCGAGATGCTGATTTCGATGTTGAACACGAAGTTTTGAAGCGCGTCCACGATGCTCTTGATACTGCGCGCTCCGGGGAGCGGCGTGCTCTCGAAGCGCGTGGAGCACAAGTCGCCGTTGGAGGCCTCGAACTTCTTCTGGTCGCAGAACGCCGCCGTGACCGTGAAGTGGTGTCTTTGCGTCATGAAGTCCCGAGCCAATTGCATGTGGTCGCGCTTCATCTTCAAGAGGGTGGTGTATCGCTGGACCGGGTTTTTGCCCAGTCGAGTGGGCAGATCGAACGGGCCAACGCCCACCTCGCGCTGTTGAATGGACACACAGCATCAGTCATTGAGCCATGGCGACTGTAGAGTCAGCGAAGACAGCGAGACGTACGAAGAATTGCGAGATCATGGACAGCGAACTCGCGAAGGACAGGCGCTGGGATTGAAGCGCCGCATGCAGCGATTGGTTCGCGAGCTCGCGTCGCAGCAGCTCCTCGCGTTGCTGCAACACCTGCTCTCGACACGCGAAGTACTGCATCTGCGAGTCCAAATGCCGCATTTCGTCTTCTAACCCCGCGATCTCGGTCTGTACAGCATCGCATCACCACACCAGACACGGTGCACATTGGTACTCCGTTCGGTGCTGAGAGCAAAGAGAATGCAGGCAGGTAGCTAAGCTACTCTACCTTCCGTCTGCAATACGTGCGGATCTTCTTCTTCCGGGGCTTCACGCTCGCCCTTGCATCCCGCCGCGTCGACTTGGCTGAGGCGGTGGAGGCAGAGGCCGCCTTGGAAGACGAGCGCGTGCCAGCCACGACTGCGGCGGCTCCTGCAGGTGCCATCGCTGGGGCTGTCGGCCGTTGTGAATGGCGCGGGCACGTGGACTGCGCGCTCTTTCTCGTTCGCGTGGCAATGCTGTGCGCACGAAGTGGAGGCCATAATCATCTGGTCGCATGGTCCTTAAAAACACGAGGTTTTTCCTCATCAGGCACTTCATTCTAAGAATTTATGTCACCAGTCCGACCGTGTTTTGCGAAAATGAGGGTGATGAGCATCATCATTCCTGCGACTGGCGCAGAGGATGATTGCCTCCAACCAGCAAGAATGGGTTGTCGGCGGTCAACCAGGCGGCGCTGTGGTGATACGGGCGGCCAAGACGGTGATCTGTCCTGGAGTGCGGACAAGGGCATGGGCTGGAGCTGCAAGGATGAAGCGGTGCAGACAGTGGCAGTTGGTGTGGCGGACGCCACGGTGGTTGATCCGCACAGAGGGTTGACCCGCTGGACACACAGATTCACTGGCGTCTGGCAGATCACCCGAGCGCGAAGGTTCGCTGCTCGACGGCCGAGGAGGCTGGTTGAAGGAGAGAGGGTGGCGCTATACTGCCAGGACAAGACAACAAGCGGCGAGGCGGCGCCGTGGCCGGACCTTGAGAGTGAATCTTGACGGAGAAGAAGATGATCGAGCGGTTGGAAACACTGGAGCCGAGGCGGGGTTGAGATCCGGGGAGCGAGGTCCTCCTTTGCATGTTAGTTTAAGAGCCGTCCGTTATCATGTCAACTCGGAGTTTGGCTGTTATTGGAAGAAGCACACGAGCAAACAGACCGAGCTGGCGAGCACCGGGGGCCTCCCGGAGGTTCATCAGAAGCCAGGACACTCAGCAAGGAGAATTCACATGTGCCGCCGACAGTGCCAACAAGGGAGAGTCGTACGGAGCCAACAAAGGAGAGTCGTGAAGAAACTACTGCTAAGGAAGGACACTGCCGACGAGCAGGACCGCCGGACACAGGCCTCGCTCACATAGGGGAAAGTGAACCGGAAGGAAGAACTGACAAGCTGTGATAACGCGTGACCACTGGCCGAAGGAGAGATCTACCAGACGGTTTTAGTCAACCCTTTCGGTCCAGCCAGCGTTCCCAAGTGTACGGCAGACAAGTTGACCCGCTGGTCTCTTTTGATCATGGATTGCGACTACGAGATCCACGCCATCAACGACGAAGCCAACGTCTGGGCTGACCTGCTCTCACGCTGGGGCTCGACGATGCCTACGATGTGTGCCATCAAACAGGTGCCTGTGTCGCTGCTGTCAATGCTTGAGTATAGTGTTATGTGGTCAAGCAAGAGCGAGATCGCGCTTGCTCAACAGGAGACGCTGAACACCCAGGTGACCGAGCCGAGTAGCAGTTCTCTGGTGACTGGAGATGATGGTGGCATTTCCCGCGATAGTGCGGAACGAATTTCGATTCCTTGTGTGATTGGTTCTATCCAAATGGGGCTTTGAGTTGTGGGTCATTTCGCTGGTGCGGATCACCGAGACCTGTCGGCAACGCGCCAAGCCATCACCGGTCGTTTCGTGTGGGACAGAGTTGTGGGATTCATCACGTTCTTTGTGGAGCGTTGCCTACATTGTGCAAGTACGCGGTCCATCACCCACTCGGTCAAACTATTCACGCTGAGCAACAGAACAAACTGCTACGCTTGGGCTATCTGTGCACGAACCCGACAGCGACTGGGGAGCGGTATCTCCTGGTATTAAAGACGATGCGTCCAAACTCGCCTGGCTATGTCCATGTGCTGAAGCTTCTGTGACGACAACATACGACTTCCTGCTGTAATTGTTTTCAATATTTCGTGTGTCATTCATGGGTCAATGACCAGGGCACACATTTCAAGAACGAGGCGATCAAGGCTCTCCAGCATGGATTGTGAGCTCTCCATCACTTCACAACGGCCTGTTCACCCTGGACAAACGGGACTGTCGAAGTTGTGACTCGTAATACATTCATGATGCTTCCGTGGGCAACTGTCCGAGGGGCGGATGACACCAAACACCTGACTGCGCATCGCAAAGATGGTCCAGATGATGCCGAACCAGTTTCCATCAGTTGCGCTTGGGGCATCTCGCCAGTGACTGCTCTGACCGGGCCTCCGGCCATGTCGCCGCTTGACGCAATTGCTGTTCCTGGTGAGATCGAGAATACGACGCTGAAAAAATCGTAGTGACCACGCAGATGGATAAGGTCACCGAGCTGCAGGCCTCGCCGGAGAAAATGCATAAGGAGGTCGCTGCGGTCAACACCAAGGCTCGAGCGCGAGGGAAGAAGTCTCACGATCAGCGGTCAACAGTATCACGGGCTCAGTTTCATATTGGTGACTACGTCCTTTACGCGGATGTGTGAGCAACACGCGAGCGAAGCTCAATATCCGCTGGAGCGGTCCTGCACATGTCGTCGACACGGTGTCCAATTGGATCTTTGTCATCCAGCATCTGTTGAGCGGCGAGCGTCGCGAGGTTCACGCCAACCGACTGAGGTTCTATTCTGACCGATCGCAAGACGTAGCCAAGGAACACCCCAACACGTGGCTCATAACAGTGTGGGTCAAGTGGCTTCCGAGCTCACGAAGTTGCGCCACGAGGCGGCGGCCAAGCAATACCAGTTTCTGATATCTCGAAGACTTGTGGGAACCGGCTGCCATTTTGCTGGTCGATGGTCCAGCGTTGGTCAAGGCCTCGTTTCTGGCCACTTGTAGGATCCAGTGGCCAAGAGGTTGAGCCGTGCTCTCGACCTGCGTGCGTGAAGTCAAGTTTCGAGGGGGAAGTGTTGTCGAGTGTCACTCTCCGTGGCCGCCACCCGTCGAGGGTGGGATCTCTCTCAGGATTCCGTCATCTGCTCCTGCTGTCTGCTTCTGCATCTTCTTTACGGCTGTCCACCAAGTTTCCGCCGTTGGTTCGCATTTTCATCACGGCTGTCCGCGTTGATTTTCCCCGCTGGTTTTCCCTGCCGCTGGCAGCCTTCGTGGCGTTGCTTTGCCTATGTCTCACAGTAGGCGGTCCTTCAGACGATACGTTGGTGCTCTCTCTCTCTCTTCCTTATCTAAATCCCTCACACTCAAGCACTTTTGGTTAACACACAAATCCACCTTTGCTAGCGGCGCGATACAGCAATGGTGCGCGAACGGAGGTGACGTAGTATCGACTGAAAAGGAGCAACCGCATCGCCGTGAATTGTATCCCGAAACATGGTATTAATTAATTATTAATTCATGACGTTACGCTTACCCAAACCTGTTGGTAAAATTAGAGTCTCAAAAATAGAAACATTATCGCTTTCACAGAAGATCTGGAGGCTCTATTTTTTTCTCCTGGACTGATTGGCCAAAACTTAAATGGCGCTAAAACGAAGTTCTCCACCCTCCGTTTACCGCCCGCCAATGAATTAGAACTGGATCGCCTGAATGGAGACGACGCCGACTTGCTTCGGGGACGTGCTGGATGGCAAGGCGTTGGCGGAGGTCGACGTGCGGCAGAACAAATGGGACGACGTCTTCATGCCAGCGCTGCGGCGTTTCCACGCGCTCTACGGCCACACAGACGTGCCCGACGACTTCGTGGTGCCTCACGCGAGCGATGGCGGCTGGCCTGCTCTTTCTCGGGGACTGCAGCTCGGACAGATAGTCAGCAGGAGCGGCGTCGCCAAGAGGCTCTACAGAGCGCAAGTGGCGGCTTCGCGGTCCGAATTGCAGCGCCTGGGCTTCACGTGGACGGCCACCAGTGCGGCCGACCGCACCTGGAGCCGCCAGGTCCTTCCGGCTCTGGAAACTTTCCGCCAACAGCATGGCCATTGCAATATAGAGCGCGCCTTCGTGGTGCCAGCGCAGTCTCCGTGGTCTCAAGCGATTTGGGGATTGAATCTTGGCGCGATTGTCAAGCGGATCCGGGCGCAACGCAGCTATACCGAGCAGGCCGCTCGAGACAGCGATCGACTGGAGAACTTGGCGTTTGTATGGGATTTACGCGGCGTGGAGTGGAAAGACCGCATCTTGCCCGCTCTCGTCACCTTCGCCGACGAATTCGGAGACGATGACCCCATGACGCCGGACTTCGTTGTTCCAGCTGCAATGCCGTGGCCCAAACAGACCTGGGGCTTGTCTTTAGGCAGCTTCTTGAGTGACCCGCAGAACAGAGAGCGGTATTTCTCGCAGATTGGGCGAGACGCTGATTTGCTGGACGAGCTGGGCTTCGAGGTGAAGCTGTCGGACGGCACCTGGGAGCGCCATTTGATCCCGCTACTGACGACTTTCTCGACCGTCTTCCCCCGAGAAGCGACGATCCCCGAGGACTTTGTGGTTCCACGGCAAACACCATGGCCTCCGAAGGCGTGGGGGGTCAAATTGGGACGCATTGGCGTCCAAAACGCCGACCGCATGGCCTCCGTGAAGCGCGACTGGCAACAGAGGATCGTAGAAGCTCTGACAACCGCATTAGAAGCCCCCAACACCGAGCAGCGGCAGTGGAAACACCAGATCTTGCCTGCACTAAAAATGTTTGTGGGGGTGTTCGGCGACTGTCGACTGGGAGAACACTTCGTCGTGCCTTCCGAACAACCATGGCCCAAACAAACGTGGGGATCATCCCTTGGCCGCGTGATTTCGAGTGTCCAGAGGAAAGGAGCGTATTTCCAGCATGTTGGACGGGATGCTGACCGGTTAAGCGCCTTGGGATTTCGGTTTAAATTCGCGGAAACTCCGTGGGAAGAGCACGTGGCCCCGCTACTCGCCACGTTTGCCACTCTTTTCCCGCGTCAAGAAGTTCCCGAGGACTTTGTCGTCCCGATTAAAGCACCATGGGGAGAGAAAGCATGGGGGATCAAACTAGGAGCGTTGGTTTGCTGGAATGCCCCGCGCATTGCGATCGTCGAGCGCGCCTGGAAAATCCAGGTTTTGACGGCGGTGGAAGTGTTCCGACATGAATTCGGAGACCTCGGCGACTTGGAGACGTTTCTGATCCCATCTCAACACCCGTGGCCTGAGAAAACGTGGGGGATGGATCTCATTCGGATCCAACGGCGGCTTCAAAGTGGGGAGTTCTACGACGGACACGCAGCTCAAGTGAAGAGCGCTTTGCTCGGCCTTAGCACCAACGAGGAGGAGGAATGGGAGAAGGTGCTCGCTGCTCTTCGCTCCTTCTCGACTCAACATGGTCATTGCGTGATCGAAGAGAGGTTTGTCGTCCCAGCAAAGGACCCGTGGCCCCAAGAAACGTGGAATCTCGCATTGGGGCAGATCGTCTCGGGCATGCAGAGTCGCGGGGCGTTTTTCACGCAGATCGGGCAATCCGCCAGCGTCTTAAGTGCGCTTGGCTTCGCACTTAAGCTATCGCCCACAGCGTGGAAGGAGCTTGTGGGCCCATTGATCGCCACGTTCTCGACGCTTTTCCCGCGCGAGGTGATTGCTGTCAACTTCGCCATCCCATCCACCAAGCCGTGGCCTGAAAAGATGTGGGGGCTCCAATTGGGGAAGATCGTGTGCTGGAATTTCCATCTCTTGGATGCCATCGAACGCGACTGGAGGAAGCAGTTCCTGGCGGCGGTGGAGGTTTTCCGAAAGGAGCAGGGGAATGCCGCGATGGAAGACACGTTTGTGATCCCGTCTCGAGCTCCCTGGCCCTCAAAGACGTGGGGCTTGAATCTGGGTCGCTGGCTTAGTCGTCTGCGGGATAAACAGCGCTATAACGGACATGTGGCGCAAGCCCAGAGCCACTTGATCGAGGTGGGTCTTCGTGCTCCTGAGCACAGCCACGGAAAGTGGGAGACGGTCATTCTGCCAGCGCTGCATACATTCGCGAAGACGTTTGGCCATTGTGCGGTTGAGCCACGTTTTGTTGTTCCGTCCGAAGCGCCGTGGCCTAAACAGACGTGGGGACTCCGGCTGGGGGATTTGGTCGCGAGTATGGAACGGAGTGGGGATTACTTCAGGGAAATCGGCCAAAACGCCGACCGATTGGCGGCATTTGGCTTCCGATATCGACTCGCAGATGAGCCCTGGAGGGAGCACGTGGCCCCTCTATTAACGATCTTGTCGACTAAATTCCCTCATGAGATCATCCCTGAGGATTTCGTCGTTCCAGCCACGACACTGTGGCCTGAGCAGGTCTGGGGCCTCAAACTGGGCAAGATTCTCGCTTGGTCGAGTCGGTTCGTGTGGAAATCCGAGCAAAACCAATGGCAAGAGCGCGTGATGCCTGCTGACACGGCATTGGCTGGGGCATTCGGCCATTGCCGCGTCTCGGCGAAGTTCGTGGTTCCGTCGGAGATGCCGTGGCCGAAGCAAATGTGGGGCTTGAAATTCGCCGTCATCCTCCGCCAGATGCAGCAAAGTGGTGACTTGCCGGTCGTCGCACCGGTTGAAGGACACGCCGCCTCGAACGACTTGGGATTTATATTCCAGCTCTCTGGTCCAACGATTGGAGCGTTGTGGGAGCCCTCGAGCTCCTTGGGCAAGCGCCAAGTGCCCATGCTACTACCTCATTCGATGCGACCTTACTCGCCGAAGTCTCGCCAAAAGCGGGTGGAGAAGTACCGGGAAAAGCGAGCGAAGCGCGTGTGGCAAAAAGAGATCCGATACGACGTGCGCAAGAGCTCTGCGGACACACGACTGCGCGTGAAAGGACGATTCGTGACCAACGAGGACGCCACACTAGTGAAAGAGTTGCTGAGCTTCACGTGACGGTCCAGAGCGACGTGTGCTATCACGGATCCGGCAGCCGTCTCTCCGCTTTGGTCTTCTTCTTCGGACTGATACCTGCCAGGAAGGCAACAGTTTCCAGGTGCTGACTACGATTGCATGCCGCCAATCTTCGCCTTCATTTCCTTCCAGAAGTGGTCGCTGAGGTCCTGTGTAAACCGGGGTAACGGATGGAGAGTCGGCGCGCATACGTTTCGGCTGTGGGGACAGCGATTCCCTGGGCGTTCGCCTTGCAGGAGTCCAATCCTGGCCGTTGGCGACGGTCGGTGGCCGTTCACCGCCGTGTCGATGTTGCGGAATCCACGGGTGGACGACAGAGCGTGTTGGAAGTGCCAGGCATTAACGTTGCCGCCGCGACTTTTCAAGTGAGTGTTGAAGTTGTGGAGCTTGAAGTTGTGCTGCGTGAACCGTTTCTATTTAACCGTTAGAGTGCTAACATACCGCAGCTTTTACTTTATCTGGAAAATGGTGCAATATTTGTATTTCGAGCATAAAAGCATGCATTCATGCTATTATCAATAGAATAGCTTTGACCAGTCACTTGCCAATGAGCCTGTGCCAACTGCGGCGACGGCCACCATTCGTGGTGGGACTCATACGAGGCACTCTCAAGCAGAGTGCACGGACTCATATCCGGATACCACGTGGCAATGCAAGTCCATCCAGCCAGATGGCTCCAAAATACGGCATTTGCAGCAGCCTTCCCGGGATGCACAATTTCTCCCCTGAAGTTCGACGTCTCGCTTCATATGTTCGCATGTCAACCGTAACCATGCGATTGTCAGCCCGCACACTGTCGTCTGGCTCCGATGCCATGCGCAGCAGTGCGTTCTCAAGCCTTCGTTCGAATGCTTTCTCGCTGGCTGAGCCGCTCGCTGATCAGTGCACGCCCCACTTGATTCAGGAAACTCGACTGAACTCGCTGTGTTGAGGCAGGCGACAAAAACAATATTATATCCTGTAAGGTAGTAACAACAGACAGGGACTGGTTGGTGGCTGTGCTGAGACCCTATCCGGTGGCTTGATCCCGAGTCCGTTGGTTTCAGCGCAGGGCGTCAGCGTGTGCAACCCAAAAAATTGTGTTGACGGAGGCTTCGTCGCTGTCAACAAACGACTAAGCTCGACAGCACTTCAAAAGTATACACGACAAGACACTCGGCTGGACTTGCGTCCACACGCCCATACCAATCAGACCGAGTAGTGGCTCCATGATGGCGATGGCAGGCTGTCGCCTGTGAATTTGGGTGATTGGACCAGCTGAGAGGTCACTCGTGATAGAGAGATCGTTCAGTGCGGCTGGCTTCACCCTGGGATGCAGGTCAAGCGCGCGCACCCACCGATGTGGATGTCGTGGTCGTGGAACGCGGCAATAATTTAAATGTAGAACCGAGGTGTCGTCATCGCACTGAGAACCATCTCACGCTGTCCCACGTCGTCGAATGGACACTGTCCACGGAAGTTTCCGTCAAAGTCTTGGTAGTATTTATAGTCCCTATAACCGTTCCAGTGGAACGCTTCCCGGTTCAAAATCGCAAATCGCAAATCGCAGAAAAGTGTGCAAGTGCAAACTGGATCTGAAGTGTAGCCATCGGCTGGGACGACGCCATCGAAATGGTGCTCTATTGCGCTGAATTTTTACAGCCGAAGCCATTGCAACACGCATTCTATCATCGCTGGTTTGGAAGCGCGGATGTCGGGAAGAACTTGGAACTTTCTGCGCGTGGGAGGTTTCTATCTCGATTGGAGTGTGGTGATGCGAGCCGAGTGACATTTTGGAAGATCTTTCCGTTCTCATGCTCTTCGGGTTCGGACAGCAATCTCCCGACTCTCCCTCCACTTCAGCAGAATATCCTTCGCGATATCCACAAGCGGATGTATCCAAACAAATCCATGGAGCAAACCAAAATCAGGGGCGCGATCGGCAAATCCAGCCACCTTCAGATTCTGGTGTGGGCGTGTTGGCCGAGGAAGCTCTGTGGCCCGCGCGCAGGGCGGAAGGACCCAGGACGAGACGCTTTCTGGAAAACCCAGTCCGTCCCCGTTGGAATCATTCTGCTGCCTGCCGCTCATGCGAAAAGGCTGGACATATCAGTATCAGTGAAGCGCTGGCGAAAACGAGCGCTCTGTCCGATCATGCGATCAAACGCGGGAGCTGGCCAAAAGCCAAGAGCGTCTTCCGTACCCAACGGCACGCCCAATGACGATTTTTGTGATGGGGACTGCGTCTATTCAGCCTACCAAAATGAAGGGGGTTTCCCCATCCCTACCTCTCCACTGGCATTTGACACGCTCCAATTTTGCCACGCCCCGAGCAAAAATAGCCCCGCTGGTTCCAATTCCCCGAACCGCCAGAAAACAGGCTTCGATTTCAGAGCGACAAGATTCAGACACCTGTTTCCTCTGAATAAGTGCGCGACGGAGCCATAACATTCCGAGCCTGGCACTCCAAGTAACAAGTTGTAAAGGCTCATTTCGTGCATTGCTCGAGGTGTCGTCGTCGATCCATTCGAACAACAACAACTTGATTCTAAATCGCATATTCACTTTTGTAAGGCATATTTTGCATTCTTCCGCTGGAGTGTCACCATTGCGTTGACGTGGCGCAGAACGGGCATGTACCTAAAGAACCGCACCGTTTCGCAGCCCTGGCCCTGCGGTCTTTGCCACACGAGTGGGATTTGCGGTGTCTTTGCAAAAGGCCCACTCTCCTAACCATACAAACCGCGAGTGGTTTTTGGCCGTTGTGATGAGGTCAAGAGCGACTAGGGCGCGCGCCAGGGTTGAAGGAAAAGAGTGAAGGTCCACTTCCGAGAAGACGGGGCGGCCGGTCACTCACGGCAACCGACAACAACCGCCTTCCTCTGTATCAACCGACGGCCGCCCCGAATAGAGCGCGGTCGTTGCGCCTCCAAGCACAAAGCTTCAGTATTGAATCTGCTTGGCGTCGCAGACCTGTAGGTAAAGGCCGAGGAAGCGTCGCTCCATATCCGTCGCCGCTAATGCCGCACGGAAGCTTCTCCCGCGCCATGGCGCGGCTCCTGCGGCCCTTCCACCGCCACTCGAAGGACGACGCGTCCTCCCCCCGCCGCGGGAAGAGCAGCACGCAGGCGCGCGCGTCCACGACCTCCAGCACCGGCTCGTCGACCAACTCCACGTCTTCGTCGTGGTCCACGTCTTCCAGCGGCGGGCGACGCAGCAGTCAGGGCGCTCGAGGCGGCGCGCGCGGGTTCACGCTCAAGAGCGACGGCGACGGCGTCCCGCACACGGTGCTGATGCCGCCGGCGTTCTTTCGCCAGCTGCGCGCGCTCGCGGAGCAGACGGCGGCGTTGGTGGACGGAGGGCAGCAGCGAGGCAGCACCAAGGCCAGCGGCCCGCCGTCTTCGAGCTCCAGAGGCAGCAGGTGGCGCGGCGACCTGTCGACGAAGGCGCTGGACCGACTAGCGCTCCTGCTCACGGAAGACGAGGCGGATGGCTTCACGAATACGCTGGGGAGACGCTCGGAGAAGCCGATAGCGCTGGAAACGGCTGCTAAGGCGATGCTCCAGCTCTGGGAGTGCTGCATGCGGATCCTGGACGTGCTGGCGGACAGTTCGGCGCCGGAACAGATGCGCCACACAGTGGCACACTCGCGGGATATCGCGTCCGCTTCGTTGATGGAGAAGCGGCGCCAGCTGGAGCAGGCGGCGCTCACGGTGCTGGCTCTGGTTGTGCGTCGCCAGGAGATCGATGCGCTGCTGGTGGCGCTCGGCAACGGCGGCTGCAAGTCGCACAAACCCACCGAGGAGCTCAAGCGCGGCGTGGGGCGCTTGTCTCGTCGCGCGCTCTCTCGCAATTCGCGTCGACTGCGCAGTATCTCCACCAACTCCAACAGCAACCGACCCTCGGCCGCTGTGCATCCGACGCGTCGCTCGTCCAAGAAGAACCTGCAGAAGAAGGACAAGCGCTCGTCAGACCGCAGCTTGCGACTGTGCGACGTGCTGCAGCAATACCTGGAGCTGCACCAGGCCACGCTGCAGTTCGCTTACGACACGGTGCACGGCCCCGTGGACGCCAACAACAGCAGCACGGCCTACGACGCCTTCAACCCGCACCAGGAACTACTGTCTGCTCTGGTCGCCACCAGCTACGTTCGCGTGCCGCGACTGCGGAACCACATTCTGGACAACTTGACGAATCTGCAGCCTCCCAACGCCCTCAGCAGCTCCAGATCGCTCTCGCTCTCGCTCTCGTCGTTCGGCGAGCGCGGACGCGGCAAGTCCGTGTACGAAGACCGCTTGCGCCTCACGCCGTTCAAGTGGCACCACAACATGTACCCGCAGTGCCAGAACTGCCTCACGACCGTGAACCGCGAGGACCGCTGGGCCCCCTCGGCTGTTCTGCTGGACCACCTCATGGCGGACACGGACGGCTGCACACTGGTGCTGGCGCAGGTTCTGGAGCAGCTCACGGGGCAGCAGGTGGCGGGACGCACCGACTGGAAGTGCATCCCTGGCTCCGACGTGCTGCTGGCCGCGACGCTCACGATCACCAAGAAGGTGTTCCAGAACGAGCTGCGGCAGCGCGAGCCCACGTGGCAAGACGACGCCGAAGAGCGTCGAGTGGACAGCGGCAGCACCAGCAGCAAGCAGCCGCAGCCCTTCCGGGAGTCGTTTTCGCTGCTGGAGGGCGCGGTCGAGGAGACCAACAGCCCCTGCGCATTCTTCGCGGTCCAGGTGACGACCATGATGCACGAGAACATGGGCTTGATCCACGACTACATGATGACCGTCCTGCAGGCCACCAACTACATGCTGCCGCACCACGTGGTGCTGTGTCTGCAGTACTTGGAGCAGCTGCTGCTGCAGTTCCCGGCGTTCTTCGTGAACGAGCCGGCGGCGCAGAACTTCCTGGCGCTGTCCACCATGACCACCGCCAACCCGCACAGCCAGCCGCTCCTGGAGCACACGTGTGCGGACGCCGAGATGCTGCGGTACGTGTTCTCGTGTCTGCTGGACTCAGAGCACTTCGAGATCCTCAAGGCCACGGAGCTCTTCCTGCTCAAGCACTTCGGCCGCTTCTCCGTGACGCTGCAGCTGCAGCTCACGGATCTGTTCGCCATGCACGTCAAGCGGCTCTTCCTGCACTGGAACCGCGACGTGCGCTACTGCTACTACCACATCCTGCTGTACCTGACGTACCCGGGCAACCGCCTCGTGCTGGGCGCCAGGTCGGACGAGGCGCTCATGGGCGCCGAGGCCTCGCAGCTGTTCGAGATCCCCGGCCTGGTGCGCTCCGCCAGCGTCGCCAACTGGGACGCCTTCGACGTGCCGCTGCAGCAGCTGGTGACGCGCTTCACCCACGTGACCAAGCGGAGGCAGCGCACGAGACTGCCGGCCTCCTGGGCGGACGCCGTGTCCTGGTCCATCCTGCAGCGAGCCGTGGTCGAGTACAAGACCCACGTGCAGACCTACTTCGCCTACGCGCGCCAGCTGTCGCTGCACCAGCGCGTCCCCACGCCCGTTTTCTCCGTCAAGAGCGGGGAGACCGCCGCCTCCACTGCCGCCGTGAGCGCTCCACCCCTCCGGGCCGCAGTACTAGCCTAAGATTAATGTAAAGCTCTTCCTCTTGCCAATGCGTTTGCTGGGCGACTGCTTCTGCGATGGCTCCGTCCATTTGCAAAGCACGCCGCCTTCTTCGACCGCGGAACGGGCAGAGACCTCCAAGCTCCATCGCGACTCGACCAGTTCGAGCAAATGGACGAGGGAGCTGGTCGCCGAACGTGAGGATTGGTGAAGACAAGGCAGTGGAGAATGCTAACAACAACATTTCATTACGGGGGGCTCTAGCCCTGCCTTCAAAACTGCTACGACGAGCGGGTTGGTCCAGCTCTCAGTTTGATCACGGCACTAACAACAAGGAACACGACCAGACAGTCGTCTCGAGGCGGACGCCAGCCATCAACATCTAGTGGCGACGAGCGCGGATCTTGCACGAAGACGTCGACGTGCTGGTGGACGTACTGGTGTCCGTCGACGTGGCCGGGGCGGAGGTGGTTGTCGCCGGAGCCGTTGTGGTGGTCGTGGTCGCGGTCGAGGTCGAGGTGTCGGTGGTCGTAGAGTCACCCTCATCGGCAGCCGACGCAGAATCGGCAGCTTCATCGGCTTCCGAGGCAGTGGACGTCGACGGAGCGGTGGTCGTGGTCGTCGTCGAGGTGGACGGAGCAGTGGTCGTGGTCGTGGTCGACGTGGACGGGGCGGTGGTCGTCGTCGTGGAAGCAGTAGTAGACGCCGAGGAGTCCGTGGTGGTCGACGTCGACGGAGCGGTCGTCGTCGTGGTCGTGGTCGACGTCGACGGAGCAGTGGTCGTCGTGGCGGTAGTGGTAGACGCCGACGAGTCCGTGGTGGTCGACGTCGATGGGGCGGTGGTCGTCGTCGTGGCAGTACTGGTGGACGTCGATGCACCCGAGGAGGCCGCCGTGGTGGAGGTGGTGCTGCTCGAGTCCGTGCTGATGCCATCGACCGTCGAGCCGATGTCACCGAAGCGGATGTTGCTGAAGACAACCGTCGCGTCCGGCTGCTCCGAGATGACGTCGTCCGGGACACCCGTGGTCGTGGCGCACGTACCACGCGAGACGCCGGGCTCCGAGGCATCCGAGGCCACCGGGTAGTCCGAGTCCAGCCACAGGCAGTTGGCCGCATTGTCCGTCCACAGACTCATGGTCAGCACCATACCGCGCTTCATGGCCAGACCGAGCTGCTCAAGGCCGCCCTTCGTCGCGTGGTCGTCCTCGTCACCGAACTCCGTCTTCGCAGCCGAGCACTGGTCCTCCGTCAGCGAGTTCATGTCCGTGATGCCGGTCCACGTCGCGTACGGCATCTCGTAGCTCACACCGTCCTGCACGTAGAAGCGCGTGATCTCACTCAATGAGCCGTCAGCAGTGCCGTCGTCCGTGATGAAGCGCGTCACCACCGAGAACACCGCCGTGGTATCGATCGTGAACTCCGAGCCAGGGCCGAAGAACGTCTTGTTGCCCATACGGTACGGGTTGAAGTCGCAGCCATCCTTGTCACAGATGCCATCGTAGCGGGAGTCGCCGGAGCCGCACTCCGTCGTGCTCTCGCAACGGTACGAGC
>MBAC02002842.1:0-14530 GCA_001712635.2 Nothophytophthora sp. Chile5 | reverse complement strand
ACGTTCCATGACACTCAAGCACACACATACGCAGTCGTATACAAGCACACACATACGCAACAGCATGCAAGCACATACATACGCAGCAGCATACAAGCACACACATACACAGCAGCATACAAGCACATACAAACATAGAGATAGTTACCGATGGGTGGAATCGAACCACCACCTCCCCTTTCGGGGGCTCTTCCATTGAGCTACATCGGTGTCTGCAGAGAAATTAGTCACATCCCCAACGCAGAGATACTTATCCTGGAGTGCTCGACGGGGAATTAACTAGCACAGTTCTTCGTGTAGCGACAACCCTCTTAGGTGCACCGATAAACGGCACAACCCTCAATTCACCCTTTCGGGTGGTCAATCGAGCACTGAACTCTCCAAACGAAATGGCGCAGCCAAAACTCCACGCCCACCACTCAAGAAGTCCAATTTTTACGGGTGTAATTACACCTACCGCCTATCCACTCCATTTGCGAAAAACCTCCACAACTTAATTCAATATAATATTTTGTGGTATGGTCGGATGGTTGTCGGAGGGTCGGAGTTTTCCGGGTATGGAGATGAGCAAGGCTTTCAAAACCCAAGCTATTTGCATCAGGTACATGCGTCACGTCGGCGGCTAAAAACGAGTTACTGCGCCATTTTGCTTGGTGCCACCGCAGATAAGCGTTGTTTTGGCCGCGAACACATGAAAAATAGCGCTGGCGACTATATTTTCTCCATCCGATACGGAGAATGACTCAATGTACCGATCACATGTGTAATGTTCGATACGGTCGGTATGAATAAAACAAGGCGAAGGAATGAGCGCTCGGCAAGTTGGTTTACGATGCGAGCGCCTTCCCGACATTGGAGGCTCTTCAGCATAATCTGCGGCTCGCGTTCGAGCCGCCGCAAGATGAGTCGCGGATGCGGGACTCCTTCTTCGCGTTGAAGCAAGGCAAGCTGTCGATGTCCGATTACGTGCAGAAGGCGCGCCACCTGGTCTCGTGTGTGGACACGAGCACCATCGACATAGCGACTCAAGTCCACGTCTTCATTTTCGGCATGCCCGAGAGCATGACTCATAACTGTCTCGTTCGCGCCGAGCCGACGACCCTCGAAGAGGCCTTCGCCATCGCGCTCCGCGAGGACTACACGGTGGCCTCGGCCTACTCGAAGGTGTTGTCGGCGGAGGCTCCGGTGAACACGCCCGCGCCGATGGAGATCGACGCGGGCCAAACCTCCGCGTCTGTAGTTTCGAATTGTGGTGGCCGCGGCGGCCGCGGCCCGCGACCGCTCATCTGCTTCCGCTGTCCCAAGCTTGGCCATCGCGCGGCCGTTTGCCGCGCGCCCGTTCGGTTCTTGCAGATGTGGAGGCGTCCCAGCTGACGATTCACCAGTCTGGATCGTCAAAAACGGTCAGGACAGTAGGGGCGGTGCGCCCTATTGGGAAGAATGGAGATCCGGGTTCTCCGGTGGCAGTCGATCTCCTAGCGCCCCTGTGCTTCACGCACAATTGTATGCCACCGCCACCAGCGACGACTCGATGCTGATCATCGTCAGTCTCCACGTCGCAGGCGCGCGCCGTCCCTTGCGTGGGCTGCTTGACTCCTGCGCGACCAACAACTTTGTTCGCGCCTCGTGTCTGTTGGAGCTGCCGCCGAACGTTCGCGTGCGCGAAGGCCCGGGTGAGATGGTCGTCAAACTGGCTGACGGCAAGCCGCAGATTCTTTCGCGGCGCTCGGAGTCCCTCGCGTACGAGTTTGACGGCTACTGTAGCACCGACGAGTTCCTGCTGATCGAGCTGAACTATGCCTTCGACTACATCCTGGGCATGCCGTGGCTTGTTCGCTATCAGCCGGAGATCGACTGGCTTAATTGATCTGTAAAGCGCCGGCGCGTCCACGACGTGAGTGAGGTGTTCCCTCACCTTCTCGTCGCGCCACGATACTGGTCCCACGCTGCCGTCGTCGATCCACAATCGACGACCCAGACGGTACACGGGTGTGCGATGGCCCTCCGTGTGTAGTCTGCGCCCATGTGACAATGACGCCGGCGGTCGAGCGAGTGTCGCTCCCCCACCCTGAGCGGAAGGTCGAGGATGCGTGGCTCCCTTCTCTTCTGTCAACAAACGACGCGGTCGAGGCTGCGGCGCTCCCGCAACCAGTTGCGGTCGAGCATCTGGGACTCCCGCAGCACGCTGGCGCGAACTCCGAGCGTTCGTGCCTCATCGGAATCGAGTGAGGACGGTTCCTCCTCGTCCAGTGTCAGCAGCGCTTTGGCCGCGAGCTGGACCTCGCGGCGATCGAGGAAGAAGTCGCGCAAGAAGAAGTTAAAGAGGCGGCGCATCCCGCCGCGCGCAGCGCTTCATGAGGAGATTCAGGTCGTGGAGTAAGTCAACGGCATCGCCACTCGGTCTCGTTCTGTTGAAGTCGCGGTGCCTTCTCGGGAAGTCGCAATGCTAGCGAAGCTCCCCGGAACGTCGTGGAAGACCTTCCTCCGTGATGTAAAGTGGACGACATCGAGCAGATCTGTGTCCTCGTCGCTGCCTCCGACGTTTCTCTTAAGGGCGAGGCTGCTCCGGTGGAGCGTCCAGTCAGCGCGGAATCCAAGCCAGCACGTGCGGAGAGCTTTGGGTCTCAATACTGGGACGCGCTTCGCGCGTCCGGCAACCTGGCCAATGCCTTGGCTCGCTAGTTCGCGGACGTCTGTTCAGAGAAGATTCCTGCCGAGCTGCCAGCTGCCAGCTGATTGCGGCGTGCGGCACGAGGTCAATCTCGCGCCCGGCACTAAGTACTGCGTGACGCGGCAGTGGCCACTTCCTCGTGACCAAGTGAAGGCGATTGATGACTTCTTCGAAGCTCGCCTGCAAGGCGGGTCATGTGCGCGAGAGCGTCTCGCCGTACTCGAGTCCGACATTCTGCGTCAAGAAGCCCACTGGAGGCTGGCGCACCGTCCACGCTTTTAACAAGCTGAACGACGCCACAATCCCGGTGCAGACGCCCATTCCGAGGAAGGACATGGTGCTCGACACCATGTCGGGCAGCACGACCTACAGCGCCACCGATCTCACCGACGGCTTCTATCCGATCCTGATGCGCTTGAGCGACGTGACGTTGACGGCAGTCAGTATCCCTAGCGGGATGTTGTGGGAATGGCTCGTAATGCCTCAAGGCTCGAAGAATGCGCCAGCGACATTCAATTGCATGGTCTCGCACGTCTTTCGCCAGTTCCGGGATTTCACACCGACTTACTTCGACAACGTCTTCATCTATAGTCGCACGAGCGGCGGTATCTCGGACGTGGAAGTCCATTTTCAACACCTGCGGCAGGTGTTCGAGGTGATGCGCGCCAACAATCTCTACGCCAACCTGAAGAAGTGCATCTTCTGCGCGCCGGAGATACCAGTCTTGGGCTGCTACGTGGGCTCAGGTAGTGTACGTGCCGACCCGGAGAAGATTTTCTCGATCTGTTCTTGGCCGGCACCGGCCCACCAGACCAAACTCCGTCAGTGGTTGGGCCTCACGAACTACCTCCACAAGTACACGAGGGACTATGCGAAGCTGATCCAGCCACTGTCGGCACTACTCAAGAAAGACGTCAAGTGGGAGTGGCGTCCGGATGACCAAGCCGCTTTCGAAGCTGTGAAAAAGAGCGTGTCGTCGGCACCAATCCTTGCCATCGCCGACGACTCGAAACCGTTCCATGTCGTGTGCGACGCCAGCGACGTCGCACATCGGCTGTGCCCTCATGCAGTTTGACACCGATGGCCGCGAGCGTATCGTGAGCTATCGGTCCCGACAGCCGAAACCTACTGAGCGCAATTACCTGGTCCATGACAAAGAGCTCCTCGCCATGCGGTACGCCCTTGTAAAGTTCCGCGTCTACCTCCTGGGCGAGCAGACTTTCGCCGTGTACCCAGATCATGCCTCGCTTAGGACCGCGGTTAACAGTCCGTATTTTAGCCAGGGCATGGCGCGCTGGCTGTCCTTCTTCTCCGAGTACAATTTCGTGATGTATTGCAAGTCGGGCAAGAACAACATCCTGGTTGATGCGCTGTCGCGCCGTCCGGATTACGATCCGCGCCCGGCTCTCGGCCACCGTGCGGGCGGTGACGACGATGATGATGATGAGACGGAATGTGCTGCTTGCATCGCGGTTGGTCTCAATGTCACCACCGTAGAGCCTGTCGCGACACTCCGTTCTGACCTCACGGAGGCGTACGAAGCCGATACCACCACGTGGAGTATCTTCAAGTTGTCACGGGGCTCGTTAGGAGTCCCGAAGCTAGCTTACACTGCAGAGGATTGCGAAGACGGCTTGGGCTTTAGAAGGTAAAAACAACTCTGAAATGTATTGGGTTTTGAACGGGGCTCCCTTCCCGGCCCCCCTGGCCTCTGACATGACGTGGAAGCATGCCATTGGCCAAAACCTACCTAAGTCCTAATATCAACCAATGAGGTAGTCAGAAAGGGGGAGGGCCCTTATTATCCAATAAGGAGCCGCCCCACTAATATCTGCCACTCACGTGTAAGGGAGGGCCCATTACACAAGCACCTTCGGGATCCATCGGATGAGGCGCGGAAGTCTCTCCCGCGCCGGCTTCGGAACCAGATCGACCGTTATTCGCTTGACGGTGACCGGATCACCTACATCGTCGATGTTTCCGACGCTCCGCGTGTCGTCGTTCCCAATGATCCGGACCTGCGTGCTCGTCTCATCCACGAGTACCACGATTCACCAGTAGGCGGTCTTCTCGGGCGCGAGAAGGCGTTCGCTGCCATCTCCCGCGATTATTTTTGGCCCCACATGTTCAAGTGGGTGCGCAAGTGGGTGCGCACGTGTGAGATTTGCCAACGTGTCAAACCGTCTCCGTCGTCGCAGTCTCCCCTACGGCCGCTTCCTATCGCGACCGATGTCTGGCGGTCTGTCAGCATGGACTTCGTCTTCTGTCTGCCGGGCAACGCCCATGGTCACACGGGCGTCCTCTGGTTCGTCGATCGGTTCAGCAAGATGGTGCGCCTCGCCCGAGTCTCCGCCCACGTGGACGCCGCGGAGTGCGCGGCAATCTCCATCGACGTGGTGTTTCGACACCACGGTCTTCCTGAGTCGTTCGTGTCCGATCGTGATCCGCGCTTCGTGGCGGCGTTCTGGCGCCGCCTCTTTGAACTCCTGGGTACTCGCCTGCTTATGTCCACTGCGGCGCACCCCGAGACGGACGGCCAGACCGAACGCGTCAATCACGTTCTTGAGGACGTGCTGCGAAGTTACGCCACGTCATTCTCTTCGTGGAGCGTTTTCCTTCCACTCGCTGGGTTTGCGCTGAACAGCGCGGTGCACGCATTAACCGGGTTGACTCCCTTCTTCATCAACAACGCGCGTCATCCGTGGGTTCCTGCCGTGCGTGCCGTGGGTTCCCCCACGGCTCCTGATGTTTCCACGCTTGGTGGGGGAGAGGTTGGTCAAGAAAATGCGAGTGCCGACGATCTGGTATCCGCGAATGCCGCGGTCACGCGCTCCCAAGCCCGTGTTGGAGCGCCGTCTTCCACATCTGAAGATGGTCCTGCGCCCGCCGTGCCTTCTCACACGGGCCCCGCATTGGCTCGTTGGGCGTCTGACACACTGATTCGACCTGGCGTCGTGACTGATCCTCTGACTCGGATTCCACGTGTCACGACGCCCCCTGCCACCAATCACTCCCCCAAAGCTCCGGTCAAGCCCGTCGACGAAGCGGCTATGACGGAGTTCGTTCTCCAGCGGCAAGGCGTCGCGCGTTTTGTGCACGACGCGATGCAGGCGGCCGTCGATACACAGAAAGAGAACGCGTATCGCCGTGGTCGGAAGAATCGGCACGTGTTCTAGGTGGGCGACCGCGTCCTGCTATCAACTGAAGGCATTAAGGACGCATCGGTGACGCATCTGGGCGTCAACAAGCTCGCGCCTCGCATTATTGGGCTCATCACGGTTACAAAAGTACTGGGCGAAGCCTAGACGTTGGACATCCTGACTACCATGCACCTGCACCCGACGTTCTACGTCGGGCGCCTGAAGCCATACCGTTCCGCCGAGATCTCAATTATCGACGACGCGCATGACGTTCCGTATGGTCGCGCGCTCCATCAGGTGGATGATGCTCCTCCGGCGGTCCGCCACGGCGCCCGGAGATCGCTGCTTCCAATGCACGCAGCCGCTCGCGAAGCGACGCCTCCAGCTGACGCGTAGCGTCCGCCTGTACCTCCGCCGCAGCTACCTGTGCTTGTGCCCGATCCGCCATCTCGGTCGCCTCGCGAGCATCACCGCGCGCCCGCTCGGACTCCGTGATCACGATATGATCGAGCGAACCCATCGACCCGACAGGCAACTGGCCCTCATGGAGGCGCGCCGGCACGCCGCCTCGCGTATCGCCGTTATGGTCCTCCCCCCAACGTCGACTCGACGGGTGAATCACATTGGGTGGATGAGCGTATTGTGGCTCACGAGGATCCGCCGCTCGGATCCAGTCGGCGCACGCGTCAGGGCACGGTGCCTGCGCAGCGCAGGTATCGAGTCCGTTGGCTCGGTTACCCGCCTGAAGAGGATACGTGAGAGCCACGTGAGCGGCTCCGCCGTGATGTTCCAGATGTTGTTGCGGCGTATGATTCCAGTTGTACGGGACTTCCACCCTCCGGCGTTTCGACGAACGTGTCAGCGGTGGCGACGGCGACGCTTCGACTGTTCGAGCCAGCGACTGTACTCCCCGCGGAGGTGAGCGCGTCCGGCGCTACCCGACTGTCTCCTGCCGCTCGAAACGCTCCCGGCTCCAGTGTTCACAGCGCTCACGAGAACGCGATCGCGTCGTATTCGGTGAGCGTCCTCCATGGCGTTCGTGGCTCCACTGCTCGCGGCTCCAGCGTTCGCGAGAGCGCGAACACCCACGCCCCCGTTCTGGCTTCCGCGTTCCGATTTCCAAATGGCGCCGCGTTGTGCGAGCCGCGAGGCTCCGTGCGCGGCGTCCCCCGCCACGAATAGAGGACTCGTGTAACTGAGAAAGAGCGCGGTCGTACTGGCCGATCGACGTGCGCTCAATGTCCGTAAGCGGCTTCGACACGACTTGAGCATCCCACTCGGTGCGAGCTGGGCGTGCGCACGGCCAACAAGAACGGCATCCTTCCTTAACGTGGACGTAGCAGAAGCGATCTTCGCTCCAGGCGTTGTTTCAGATGGCGTCGCGCAACTCACTGAGCGAGTATTTGCGGTGGTCGCGTTCTCGTTGGTCCAACCACTCGAGTATTGAGCGCCCGTTCGCGCGGGCGCCGTTCCAACGCTTGATGAACGCACACCACGAGAGTTGCAACGCATCCCGGTCCAGCCCATGAATTGGCGTGCTTCGGACCATGCGGGAACGCTCCCAGTGGCGCACCATCTCCTCCTGTGACTCCGGATGATCAGCTCCGCTGATGTCAAACACCGCCCAAGGTTTCAGCTCGGCGTCCATGTCATGACGCAACGTGGGCACCGCGCGCGGGCGTGGTGCCGCATTGCTTGCTGTAGCCGTTGGTGGTGTAGTGTCCGAGGTGCTCGTCGGGGGCGTCGCCGTGCTCGTTGGCGCCGCGGTGATTGCCGTCGTTGCTCGCACCGTGCCGCGGTTCATCATTTTGATGCATCCTCACTCGCTGCGCTTGTTGAAGGCGCCGCCTCTGTCATCGGCGCCCCGCTCATGCTTCGTGAGTTCACCATGCGCGTCGCGCGCTTTTTCAGTTTATCCGGTCTTCTTCTGTCTTCTCCTGATATTCTTCGCGCTTCGGTGAGCGCTCCCTTGAGAGGGGGGTGATGTAACGGGGGGTGTTCCCGTTGCATTTGTAGGTAATTTTAGAGTACGAGTTGCATTTGTAGGTAGGTTTTCATTGGCCATTACATTAGTAGGAAGGTTTGGGATACACGTCGGGTGCTCCCGGCGTTGTGTCGTGCTGTTACGTTCTGATTGGCCGATATTTGGGATGCAGCCCTTATCGGCCTATCAGAGGACGGTTTTGTATTTGGTTGGCCTCAGTTTAACCCACGGGCTCCGCCCTGGGCAGAAATCCATTCAGAGTTGAAAACACCCAGAGCCTCACAGATCTCAGCCGCCTAAGATCCCCTCGCTTCCTCAAAGCACCGTGTAAGCTAAGTAACGTGCTTCTTGGCCCGTTACAGTCGAACGCTTAGTGCAATTTGGTACGGGTGTCCTGGATGATCTCGATATCAAAGCCACAGGAAAAAAAAATGGCGACAGACCACAACAAATCGAGCACGCGGTCATACACTTGCACTCATGAGCATGTCGAATTTCTATTATTTCACGGCTTGACTCCCCACAATGAGTTGGATACTTTGATCCAGCTGAGTAGTCCTCGTCAACATCGGTTTGAGCTTCTCTCCTGTAACGGGGTACGGTATGCACCCCTCACAAAGTCACAGTAAAGCCGATATCGGCCTAGTGACATAAACAGCGACGGATGTTGCTCTTTTGGGATCCTTGCATCCCGCGGATACATGGTGCAGTGTTCCTGAGTGGCTGAGAGCCACTCGTTCGAGGTTCCAGCATAGACTACGCATGGTATGTGTAGTTTATTGCTTTGTATGGATTTACATTTAGCACGAGATTAGTTTACGGTATTTTATTTGCAGGGTGAAATACTGCCGAAAGCTAAGGAATCAATTCAGTCTTTCTTTTGCTTTCAACCGCAAAGCAAGTTCCCTTAGGCCAGTAACAGGACCGAACCAAGTTCGGTCACAGCGAGAGTAGATCGCTAAGCACTTCCTCTGTGCATTGTGCTCTGTGACAGCTCCGTCACATCCCCAATGTAACGGGGTTCGTTTGTGTACAGTCATGGTAAAGCCGGTATCGGCCTAGTGACATAAAGGGTGACGGGTGTCACTCTTTTGGGATCCTTGAATCTATCGGGTTTATGGTACGGTGTACCTACGTGGCTGGGAGCCTCTGCTAGCATAAACTACGCTTGGGATGTGCAGTTTACTGCATTTGTATGGGTAAAATTTAGCACAGATTAGTTTACAGTTTTTTTGCTTGCAGTTCAGTTTTTCTTTTAGCTTCTGGCTGGAGAACATGAAAATGCTGGGCAATTAATTGCATGGCTGAGTGCGCACATGTCGATACGCTGCTGCCAGCCTGCATTGACGTGGCCTGGAGAGCGCCTTTTCGTTCCGTGGACAGTTGTATCGTCTCCACTCCACGTGAGCACAAACCAGCTTCAAGAGGGAGGAGTTCTAACTGCCCGCTATTGTAGTCGCTACCACATCTTGGCGCAGAGCACAGGGCAACCATTGAGCTGCACCTCGTGTGCTGCATCTTGCAAGGGGCCAAGGGGAACCAGCTCTTTCAGGTTCACCAGAGACATCGAACTGAAGAGTGGACGAGTGAGTGCTGTGCGCTCCTGCTGTCAGAACCGATACGGGAAGGGATGGCGATCCCTGTGAATGCGTTTGTGCACATACAATGCCTCAAAGTGCCTGCCTGCCTTCTGTCGCCGTAGATTTCGGTGTGGATTTTCACAGTTGAAGATCAGCAAAGCAGACTGCACCAGTTACGAACTACCCGTTCTGCACCATCAATACAGATGTCGTGTTTACCACCCGCTCCTGCGTGGAGACTTCACGCTGGAGCCTCCAGTGGAGGCGCTGCCGCTTGCGTGTGCTACTTGTATCCACGCGAAAACAGCCTAGAACTGCGGCAGAGAAGATCATCTGAAAGGCCAACAGGAGGAGATCGCTTCCAACTTTTGAGGTTGGCAGTGCTGCTGTAACAGTTCACAACGGTGAGAAGGCTGCGGATTGAACAGACGGCCAAGATCGGGCTGGTTTGCGCCATCGAAAATCGACAGGCGCGGGAATCGCCATTGGTCGCGCGATCAGCAATCGCCTACTACTGTATTCCCCTCTGGCCACCAGTTGAATCATAGCTCGAGCACAACCGTCAATGCGGCGCCGAACCTTGCCGAACTTCTCAGATTTCCATGCGCTTCCAGCGAGAAATGCCCTGCAAGCTCTTCAAAGCGTGGCTGGTTCGTGGCCCAGCCTCGCAGTTTGCTCGAGTCACACACTTGGACTGTTCGACTGTCCGGCGGGGCCCACCGTGGGTGTCCGATCCTCGTACGGTACCCATTGACCTCGGACTCGTCTCCATCGTGCGCTGCCCCCTGTCGACGACGCCAGTTCACTCGAGGCAGAGGCTACGCAGCCAGTCTTGTGCCGTGCGCACTTGAAAACATACTGACTGTTGTATGTGCTGATTTATCATCCAAGATGGGGAAAAGGAAGAGGACGGATGTCACCTTGTGTTTTCTTTGCTTCGCTGCGCTCTGTTGGTTTCTTTCACCCCCTCGTTCGGAGACTGGCTGCGTAGCCACTTCCGTTCCCGCAACGCTCGAGGTGCATGAGTCTGTCCGCCGGATCGGAGACGCTGGAGCCTGGGCGTGCACGCAAGCAGCATGCGCAAATTGGAAGGGTGCGGTGACATCGCGTCGCGGCGTCCTGCATCGGCTCTTGGGCGCTGGAACTGTATCGAAATCGAATGCCAGCCCCTGGACAACACTCGATCAGTGTACACGAGGCAACGCAAGAGAGCAGACGAACCACGTTGGATTCGATGAGGGAGGGGGCGCGGCACGCATGCTGCGTCCAGCCCGCGGAAGGCGGCTTCTTTCTATATTTTGCGCTTCCTCCCGTCGCTCTGTCCCTTTCCTTGAGTCAGCTCGCCTGTCCTTCGTCTTACCAGTCTACCTAAATGTCTTGCGCCGCTTCTCCTCGACACTTCAACTGGCCCCAGCCACCCAAAGCTGCGCCGAGACTCGCCCAACGCCTCAACGATCCATCTTTTTCTCCGGAAGAAAGTCGACGGCGGGCGCCCCGAAAGCCGACAGTGGGAGGTTTCACCTGCACGTCTTTGCTCTGAATGAGAGAGAGCTTTTTTCCACGGTTCCGCTCTGCTCTTTGCTTCCTACAGGCTGTCGCACCCACGCGAGCGCGTTCCGTGCGGCCTCCTCACTCGCGAGAAGATCTGGCAGGGAGCACGTGGCTCAACAGACGCAGGGTCGCCCTCGGGGAGGCGACGACAGATCCGCACACGCCAGTTGGCCGCCCGCAGCTCAGTCCGAAAAGCGTCGAGACGACACGGCACGCACTCGGAAATCTCCATCCTCTCGCGGCCTCCAGAGCGAAGAAGCGCTTCGTGTCCTCCAAAGGGTGAGTCTTCGCTGCAACGAGCGCGAGTCACGCGTGATAGCTGACTCACTGGCTGTTGTTGTGTCGCATGCAGTAGGAAATGGGCTGGTCGGATCACATGAGCGAGAACGTCACAGACAACGGGCAGCAGTGCTGGAGCTCGGCGGCTCGCTCGCCGCCCATGATGGCGACGAGTCAGTGGGAGCCGGACCACGAACCGCCGCTCGATGACAAGCCAGACTGCAGAGTCGTGGACTCTCGAGGAGACCAGCAGCCGACGTGCCTCCCGTCGCTCCAGCAGCCAATGGCTGGCAAGCCAAACCCGCTGGCCCCGCTGAACCACCACAATCAGATCACGCGCTTCTTGACCAAGCAGACGCTGGGTTACGTCCCCAAGTTGAGCGTGCGCAGTCCGGAACGGACCGTCACTTCGTCTCCGCGTGGGGTATTCAGCGGCAGCTTTAGCTTCTCCGAGAGCCCACGCGGGAGCGTTTCCGCCGGATCCTCGCCGTACCGTCTGCCGAGTCTCTCGAGCACACCGCCGCTGTCGCCTCAGAAGTGGAGCGCCTCGTCCTCCTTCGCCCAGCATGACGAGCAGCAGGCACTGGGTGGTCGTCCCAGCATCGCTCCGTTCGCGCAGAGCAGCGGGATCTTCCCTCAGCGTGGCGGCAGTTTCTCCGAGAGCTGTTCGTCGCCCATCCCGCCGCTCAAGCAAGCCCGACAAGGAGACGCCGCTCCGACGACAATGTCCATTGCGGACCTGTGTCAGCCCTTCCGCTACATGCGGTCGCACTCGTGTCCGTCGGACTCGATGCCAACGGGCGATGCCTCGAACTCCTCGACGCCTCCGGAGGTGCAGGAAGGAACGAGCCCCCAGTTCAGCTGGAAACCTGCCTTGGAGCGGCAGGAATACGTGCGCACGCAGTCGTGCCACAGCGAGGCCGACGCCCTCTACATGCCCGGAAAGAGGGAGGTGGATGTCCCCCTTCTCCGGGAATTCGGGCCGTTCACTGACGAGGTCCAGAGAGGTCGTCTACAGCGCAGCAGCTCGCTGGACGCGCCGCGTGCGTTGGCGCTGATCAACCACAAGCGTTCAGCGGCGGAATTCATCGGTCTTCACCAATGGCTGGACCGTCCGTCTCCGCCTCCATCCCGCAGCTCCTTGGGCTCTTTGGCCGACTCGGCCGACTCGATGCGCCAATTAGAGCGTGCTGGGCGTTCCATGCGCATCTCGGACTCGCCGCGAAGCGACGACGATGCGCAGCAGGAGCTGAAGCGCGAGAAGAAGCTCTGCGCCTTCCCGCAATGCACCAGTAACGCCGTGACGCGTGGCCTGTGCATCAGCCACGGCGGAGGCCGACGCTGCCAGCGGAAGGGCTGCACGCGCGGGGCCCAAAGCAAGGGGCTGTGTGTGGCGCACGGTGGCGGCCGCATCTGCCGCTCCGCCGGATGCTCCAACATCCAGCGAAGCATGGGGCTGTGCATTCGGCACGGCGGGGGCCGACGCTGCAGCGTGGAGGGCTGCCAGAAGGGCGTGGTGCGCCAGGACCTGTGCACGGCCCACGGCGGCAAGCGCAAGTGCCGAGTGCCCGAGTGCACGAAGCACGTGAAGAAGAAAGGGCTGTGTCGCTCGCACGCCAACTCCATGAGCGCGTCGGGCTCGAGCTAAGAAGCAGCAGGACGCTCTGCATTCCACGCAGAGCTGGGTCGCGCCTTCCTTTGCATTGACTTAAGTACTGTAGCTCCTGTGTAATCTCCAAGCGGAACGAATGAACATACTACGTGTAGATACTCGCATGCGCGCGAACGCTTGAGGACGCGGTGACTCACGACGGATGCCTCATGTAGGCGCTTGGGGGTTGAGAATGGACAGATCGACGAGAACGAAGACGCATCCGGATGCAGTTCTGCCACTTGTACACAGAATAGTAATGTTAATTGGCAGCGGGTGATGGATGCCCCCGACAAGGACCAATCCATGTGCGTGCGCTCTCGGTGGTCGCAGCGGTCGTCACGGCTGATGCTGGAACACTCGCGAGACGCGTTGCGTGGATCCGACCGGCGCTTGCTGGTGATCGCCATGCTACGGACAGCCCGGCGGTTGTCGCTCTGCACGTCGGACTTGGGCCCAGTCGCCTCCGTCTGTGGACATCCACTGTTTCGCGTCGCCGCATGGAGCGCGCTGGCAGCGGCGCAACCCATCGCCAGCACACAAGTTGTCAGAGAGTTCATGTTTCAGGAAGCGGGATCCGTGCGGGAGGATGCTGGATGCGGACGGCGTGCCACTCTGCGCAAGTACAAGTACTTCAAGGGTGATGTCACCCACAAGCCATCACAGAACGGCGTTCTAAATGCCGCGCTTCCATGCCGCATCTCGCCGCAAGGACGCGGCGTTCGAATAAGTCAGACAAGCCTGACTCAGTCGGCCCCATCCATTGGGGGTCCATGCGAGATTTCATGTCTTCCAGACTGTCAAGCATCCGTCGCTATTTGTACCCCCCCCCCCTAGCTGGTGTATACAGATGTATACACATCCATCAAGTTGAACTGATGAGATTCTGATGCGCTTCCTCGCTCTCTTCCGAATGGAAATACTACACTCTCGTGCTGGAGATCGTGCTCCTCCCTCCCCGCGACGTCGCGTCTCCTCGACAATCGCCCTGCTTCCCGCGTGGCATGCCTTCCTTCGGCATGACCGCGCCTCCGTTTGGACTCCTACATCATCTGGTGCGCTTCTACCTGGTGGATCGACATGCACTCCCGGAAGACCAGGCGCTGCAGCTCGTCCTTGGGCATCTCCACGCCCAGATCCAGCGACTCGCGCTCGAAGTCGAAGTTGAAGGGCTCGGCGCACACGGGCTCGTCGGCCTATTGCGCCAGCAGGCAAGCCACAGAGCAAACAGCAAAGCAAACCCAGCCGCACGGTCAGTGGGAAAGCGTCAGCTACAAGCACACAGCGGAGGCGTACGGGGTTCTGCAGCTGCGCCAGATACGGGTGGGCCAGCGCCTGCACGACAGAGATGCGCTCGTCCGGATTGAACTTGAGCATCTGCGAGAGCAGATCCACGGCCAGCGGGTTCGCGTCCGGGAAGAACTCCATCAGTGGACGCTGCAACGTACCGCACCGGTTAGCATTTAGGAAGGGACAACGACGCGTTAACCCGAGAGGATACCTTGGGATAGAAGCCGTGCTGCAGGATGGCTCTCTTGGCGGCCTCATGCGGCACGAAGCTCATCTCCTCCTCGGTCGGGGAGCCCAGCACGCGGATGATCATGTGCAGCTGGTCGGACGGGTCGCGGCCCGTGAAGAACGGGCGGCGGCGCAGCATCTCGGCGAAGATGCAGC
>MBAC02002833.1:0-15935 GCA_001712635.2 Nothophytophthora sp. Chile5 | reverse complement strand
GGTCGGGACAGCAAGGTGCGCTTGCTCCATCTTCGCTCGCACGTCAGACGTGGAGCTGCGCTGCTCTCGTGGTTTGATTTTGCGGCCAGGAACATGACGAGGATGAAGCGTTGCTCCTCCTCATTCCAGGCCGCCACCTTCGGTGCAGTCTCCAGAAAAGCAGCAGGCACACACTTGAGAGGCATCTTGTGTGGCGAAAACCGCGACTCGACGCCTTCAGACGGATCAGTCGCAGTGTTGGACGCGTGGTTGCCTATAACCACATCAAAATGCGCGTGCAACGTTAACACGATCAACGTTATAATTGTTTCGAGCACCCACTTGCTTTTCTGACCACCACTCCGTTTGCTGCTGACGCCACCCGTTGATTGCTTTGGGCGCTTTGACCGCACACGCCACGATTTATCGCCCTCCAACCTGGTTTCAACGTCCGGGTTCGCAGCATTTCTCGACGCCTTCTTATTGCCTGTAGGAGAGTGAAAATAACCGACAACGTTAGTATTTGGCAACATTATCTAATGAGCAACAAAACCACTCACCCTTTTCACCATCGCGCTTGCCGGTGCCACTTATAGACGCCTTCGCAGCTCTCGCGCGAGACCGCTGCACAGCACTGCTGTCGGAGCTCGTATCAGCTTCAAGCTCCATCGCAGTTTCCACTGCCTGCTCCTTCTTTGCCTTGCCTGGAAACAACAACGTGCAATACGTTCGCGTTAATCGACAAGCCATGATAAACGACATCAAATCGCCTACGTACTTTTTTTTCTCGCGCTGTCTGGATTTGCGGGCGCTCCTTTAGCCTTCGCCTTCACTCCAGCGTCTGTAGTACATAATGCCACCCAACGAACAAGAGCAACGTTAGAAACGTCGGTCCAGCCTCAAATAGCGATCAACGCCACGCGTCAGGCTTGCCTTTTGTTGGCGGGGATGTGGCATCATCATATGCAAGATGCGTAGCCGGAATTTTCTCCTCCTCCCCTGGGCGGGCAACGTCTCGCTCGCGGCGCCCACGTCTGCGCCCTCCGTCGCAGCCGTCATCGGAGCCTCTCCGCCAGCTGTTTGTATAGGTGGAGCCTCCTGCCGACTGATACGGCCACCTTCTCGTTTCTGAGGCCCACGCCCGTGTCGCACGTATCCACCTTCGGCGTTGCATCGTTTGCTCGGCAGCATCCCACCCAACACCACATCACCGACGTTAATAACGTCACCTCATCAAATGAAAAGTATCGCATGCAAATAGACACAGTTACCTTGTGTGGCGGATAACAAAGCGTCACTATTTGCAGGCTGCGTAGGCGGAATCTCCTCCTCTGGTGCGGCCACCTTCTCGATGTCGTCGTCCACGTCTGTGTCCTCAGTCGCGATCGCCTTTGTGATGAAGCGTGATCATAAATTGGCCGACAACCTGACCCAGACGATGGGAGGCGACCACGGCAAGGTAGAATGAGAACGCGGGAAAGTAGCAGCACGTAGCTTTTTTAGGCGCATGGTAGGTTGGTTTAGCGTAGATGTCGACAGGTTCCCGCCAGGTCAAACCCTCTGTCGCTTCAAAACTCCGCTTGGTGTGCCTCACCAGCACCTCGCACCCGTCTGCCACCATAAAGGCAGAGTCATGCCCAGGAACACGACTCCAGTAAGGCGTCAACGGCTCCCTAGACTTCACGCAGATGCGGCAGTGAAATTGAGGAGACAGTGGAAGATCAGCTCCTCCTTTGATAGCAGATATTGAATGCCATTATAGATTGTAATGGGCCTTCCCTTACACGTGAGCAGATATTAGTGGGGCAGCTCCTTAGTGGATAATAAGGGACCCGCCTCCTTTCTAGCCACCTCATTGGTTGATAATAGAATATAGGTAATGTCGTGCTTACACATCATGTCAGTGTCCAGGGACCCGGGAGGGGGGGGTCCCGTTCAAAAGCCAACACATTTCAGAGTTGGTTTTACCTTCTAAAGCCCAAGTCGCATTCGCAATCCTCTGCAGTGTACGCTAGTGTCAGGACTCCTGTCGAGCCCCGTAACATAGACAATAACACGAACAAGTTTATAAACTGTAGGCAGGGCAATATCGGATTCGAGAAGCAAAATGGCAGACTGTCACCCTCATGCACATTAACATCGCTCCTGATGTGGAATTGCTGCACTTAGCGTCTGGTCCGCTCACTGACGTCGTGAAGCGACCAACTGTCACACCAAACAGAGCGATCAATTGCACAACTTGACAGAGAGTTAGGCAAATCGAGAGAGAAATGACGTGACACACGCGGATGTTAACCTTGACGTAAGCACAGCTCTGCTGCCTCGACCTCTAGCACAGTCGATGTCTCCGCTCACGACAGAGAAGCACTGACTGTCTGAGTGGATCCTTGACTGCGTGGTGTCGCCATATGCACTTTGGCACCGTGTTCGGACCAGCTACTGTAGCAATTTGGAAGAGCAACCTCGAAATAGCCAGCGATATACGAGCCAAAATGTTAAACGAACAAAACAATGGCAGCACAACACTTCATCCTGCGCGCTCACCCAGATCTCGATACACCTCTTCAGCGCCGGGCACCTGGTAGAATCGCTGGCCCCGTGTCCTGGCCAGATACTGTGGTAAACATAGTGGCCATAAGCACGGTGGTTAGCTCGCATCATCCTCATCCAGATCCTTCCTCATCGCACTCTTTGGCTGTCGTTTCGTTCTCTTCTGCGATGGTCAGTGGATGGTGTGAAAAACTACCCTTTCCCATGCATGTTTTTACCGTGGAAGCTCCAAAACTTGAGCCTCTCTTGATAGGAGCTCAAAGCCCGATTCAGAAGCCTGATTGAGCAGACAAAATAACAGATATACACGATACATGTTAGTCAGACTTGATGGCGATGCACAAATCAGAACGTTCTCATCAGACATGGTGAAGGTTAGGGTGTGCACGAAATTCAGTATTTGGGAAGGGGTTACTATCAGTCAATTTTTTTTTCCTGTATCAGTACTGATACCGATGCACGTTGGATTCAAATGATCTGTATTGCTCTACAAAATTTAAGTTATGTGTAACGGGCATGATCATGTACCTTACACAGTGAAACTGGGTATGGTTTTGTACCCTTACACTTACCGGCATTGGTTTAGTGACATAAAGAGTGACGATGTCGCTCTTTTGCGTCCAGGATTCCCCACTTAACTGGCTGAGAGCCACTCATTTGAGCTTCTAGCGTGAACTACGCATGTGATGTGATGGGGTCGCCACACAGCACCAAGCACAGAGGAAGTGCTAAGCGAGCTGCTATCGGTTCATCCGAACTTGGTTCGGTCAAGTTCCTGACCTGTTTGGTGGTTATAAGATAGTGTAAAGACTGAACTGATATCCTTAGTTTTCGGCTGCGAGTAAAATACCTGAAAACTAAGCTGTGGTAATTGTAAACCCCAAAAAGACAGTAAACTACACATCCCATGCGCAGTTTATGCTAGCAGATCGGATGAGTGGCTCCCAGCCACTTAGGTAGCCAATACCATAAATCTGTGGGACCATGGGGTCATGAAAGAGTGGCAACTGCCACCCTTTCTGTCACTAGACCAATGCCTGTTTACCGTGGCCATGTAGGGGGACCCAAACATACCCCGTTACACCCTCCCCGCTTAACTTTCGGAGCACTCTGTTCGATGAGAGAGTCGCCTCGTTGGGGACACTTTCCGTTTTGACATTCGGAACAGTCCGTTTAGGACTCTGTTGAAAGGGAGGGGGAACTCGATCAACCACTGCCGCTGGTGCGTGGGCGAGTCTCATTCATAATTCTGCCGAGACACCCCGCTGCCACCACTAAGCGAGCAACGTCCCCGCGAAGGGCAAGAGTAACGGCGCGAAAGCGCCCACTGAAAAGACGGCTGCAAAGCCAAAGTCTTCGTCCTCTAAGGCGAAAGCCAAATCCCAGACACCATCCGGTGCCGACGCGCCAAGCGTTTAAGCACCCGCTTCCGTCCTGAAACACTGAGAGTCAATCCCTTGACAGGCTGTGTGAAGCCTGTGGCCGCTGAAAGCGCCAGCGCGGACGCGCCAGGTGCTCTTGCATCTGATACTGGAGGGTATCCCGCAGCTTCTAAAACCTAAAATATTTGTGTGCATAATAAAATAGACACACCTTCTAAAACCGTAACGATGCGATGCCATCAAATATATAAAATGTAAATCACCAAAATGTACCAACACTCCTCTTTTCGATTGCGATCCTCTCGAAAGGAAACCAGCGCAGCAAGTTAAAACACCGTCGACTTCCGAGCTCACATCGTGAAGGTCCGAGCAAAACAGCGCTTCCGTACACTGCCCCGGACTCAACCACAGGAGAGTGACGACTCTGAAGACGAGTTCGACGACATTGTCGCTCTCATTCTCCTATTGGCAGCTGAAAGCAAAACTGTGCGGAAAGCGAGACAACGCGGTAAGGCCTACCGTACGAGAGCCGATCTTCTACACCATCCACGAGCAGCAACACCTTGGGAGGCGATATATCGCGCGGGGAACGACCGGGCATTCATCGCTACGACTGGTTTTGACATCGCAAGCTTCCATGCACTGCTCAAAGTCTTCGGACAAGTGTGGGATGGCGCTACAATTCCCCGGGGAGACGTTGAAATGAACGGCGCCAGTCGCCCAGCCCGACGATCGCTTAATGCAACAGCGAATCTTGGCCTGGTGCTTCACTATCTCAACTCCCTAATGAAGGAGACCACGCTCCAGCAAGTATTCGCGATAATGCCCGCAGTGTCGAACCGCTACATTCTTTTCGGGCTGCGGATTCTGCGTGAGTTGCTCCAGCGCATCCCCGATGGCGAGATTTCATGGCCACGGCATGCCAAACAGTTTGAAGACTATGCGTCAATGATCCGGATGCGTCACCCTCTGGTGATGCGTGGGTTTTGCTTCGTAGACGGGCTCAACATCCCTGTGGCTGTTTCCCCAGATGAAGGCATACAAAAAGCCTACTATAACGGCTGGACGTGCTCTCATTACTGTTCATCGGTCCTGGCATTTGCACCAGATGGGGTGCTACTGTATCGCGCCATCAGTGCTCCTGGCAGCTGGCACGATGCTGTTGTCGCTCACGATCTTTACGACAAGCTGCTTCACGCGACACCAGACGGTTACTACGCTATTGTCGACACCGCTTTCCCGAGAAACCACGCGCGCTTGCAAGGACGGATAATGGTGCCGCTGAAGAAGAATTCCAAGTCTTCACGTCAACTCCAGCAGCGCGGCGAGGAGCAAGCTTACCAGCAGCTTATGGCGGAAAATGCGCAACTGGTGTCCGCACGTCAGGCGGCAGAATGGGGGATGCGTTCGCTACAGGGCAGTTTCTCGCGTCTGAAATATTGCCGCTTCCAGCAGACAACAGCGAGTACCGTGCGCTGATACTTGAGACTTGCGTTCGGCTACATCAGTTCCGAACGAGACGAGTTGGAATCAACCAAATTGGCACAGTTTACGAAGCGATATGGCGGGAAGGCGGGGTCTCCATTTACGAGCAGTTTGAGCGAATGCTCTTCAAAGACATTTCACGCTTTTACCGTGCCGATATGGAGCTCATCGACTTGGACGAGCCTCACAACGAGTAAACACTAACACGTAAACGAACTCGCGCTCGATTTAGCAGGCTTCAAACTGCAATTTCTGCACGATAGTCCATGATGTCTGCCTTGGACTGCAGCGCTTCCTCACGCAATGTGTAGTTCTTGTCCTTGATATTTTCCAGCAGCTTTTGCGAGTAGCGCAGGTCATCGCGTAGAGAGAAGATTTCGTTCTTCAAAGAGAAGACCTCTTGCTCTAAGGACGCGATGCGGGAAGACTGGAATTGCTGGATCGATTTCGCTTCTCGATGCTCCGCTTGAGCCGTCAAGTGCTGCTCCCATGGGTTTTTCGGTGCAACACGCTGTTTTTTTTTGCCTTCTGGGATGACAGCGACGTAGGTGGGCGAAGCCGCGCCACGTCAACGAGAATTGCTGAGTGATCGGGCTCAACGCTCGTCGATGCGAGCCCTCTTTGTGCCGGAGGCAAAAGGTGGCGGATGGCTAGTGCCACCAGTATCACTGTCGGAACTCGAGTCGCTCTCTCCCTCATTCGCAGCAACCAAGCCGTTTGAATCCCCTTGCGCGGAATAATCATCGCTGCTGTCATCCGGAGCAGCGCCATCATCGAACGCCCGAAATGTCACCTTCTCCTGAATCAGCCGCATGATGATGTGCGCCTTCTTAACTTCGAGCGGGCACGAAGAGTCTCCAGTTGGCTTGTGCGAGTTCAGGAGCTGTCGATACTTACCCTTGATCGAAGTAGCATCGCGCAAGGCTCGGCTGTTCACCTCAGCGTAGGTCTCACGGTACTTGGCAAGTACGCGCTCCCACTCATTCGCGCCAGTGGGCAAAACGGGCTCGATGCAGACCAGAAGAGCGTTTTTATCGGCTGTGATGAAGCCTTCAGCGCCAGGAGTTCGTCCACCTCGCCTTAGATCTTGGCCACTTCTACTCATCTCGTCCGGGATGGTCTTGTGGTGGGTGAAGGAGGGCAAAGTATGAAGTAAAGCAAAATGAACTGGAAAGCGGCAATGTCGACGAGCGATGGTCGGCAGCAGGAGTGATGGTCGCAAAGGAAAGGTAAAGGTAAAAAGCAACTCAATATAGCCATCTGATGCAACCAGCTTTCTGAAGGAGGGGGGGGGGGGCTCCTTCAAAAATTAAATATGGAATGGCGTTGATGGATCCATTTGCCCATTTAATGCACATTTGAACGATTAAATAATTTATTTATTGCTGCGGGATACCCTCCACTACTGTCATATCGTTCGTTCGACCGACAGACAAACAGTCTACGCGCGACCTGGGATGGGCGATTTCACTCATCCATTGACCCCGAGTCGTCGCCGGAGGCTCAAGGTTCGACCAGTAATGGTTAAGCGTCCACACCGGACGCCGAGGGCTCTACTAGAGCTGATCTCGAAGCCGAGGACAAGCTATCTGTCCCGACTCGTCCGAATCATAGCAGCGCGGAGACAAGTTCGCCATCGCCTGCTAGATGCAAGCTCACTCGCCAAAAGTGGAGGGCGTAGCGCGTTGGCAGGCCTACGGCCCAGTCCACAGGCGTTGCTAAAGCCACCACGAAGCGTCCAGCTCCTTCGTCTCCTCTTGAGGAGGCGGTTGCGTCTCGCAAGACGCGCCACGTGCCGGTGAGCGCTTCGGCAAGAGCAAAGGCTCGTATAATGAGCGCTACGAAGGCAACCCAAGGGAGGAGGGTGATGTCGCCCAGACCAACCTGAGGAGATCTCTAACCTCCTGGGCGAGCAGTTGGGAGAGTTTAACGGGGTTACACGGCCAATGACCCAAACGGAACTGGGTTACTTGATGTGTGGTCACAGATACTATATACGGAGGCTGTATACAGCTAGGCGGACATCGCTATACGTCCTGCAGGCCGGAAGTGTACACAATACACGTGGCGGGCAGGCGGTCAGTGACCAACATTCATGATTCCCCGAATCTGGAAGATTCCAGAAGGTTCTAGAACCCACCTTATTAGAGATCCCCCTGAATGTGTGCAACGCCATTCATTTTAGATACATATGACTAAACAATAGAAACCATAGTTTAGGCTACATATTAGCGTAGGAGCGGGCAGCGACAGTTTCTAATTTCAATTCAGTCTCAATTTTGCTTGGAAAAGCGTACGGTGTTTATTTCTTAAATACGGTCCTAATAACAGAACCAAAGGTGCAAAGCACTTGGCTTGAGTATAAGCTAGCGACGTCGGAAGAGACTCCGTCGCTTTGAGCTTATTAAGCAAGGAACTTCCTCTGCACATTGTGCGTGTGACGGCCCCGTAACACCCAGCCACTTAAGGTACTTTATACCATAGAAACGAGGGACCCGAGCGTCCGAAAGAGTGACAATGTCACTCTTTATGTCACTAGACCAATACCGGTTTTACCGTGACTGTGAAATGGTACAAACCGTACCCGATCACTTTGTGTAAGGGTACTCAAACGTACCCCGTTACATATGTCGTAGTTCCGGGAGATGATTTTGTAGGCGGTTACATAATATTGGTGAAGACTACGCCCAGTTAAGGGACGCGATTTGGCAGGAATCCTGACGAAGTCCTTGGATTCGAAGTTGGCTCAATGGACTTCACTTGATTTTTGTATTTATGAAAGTGCTTCTACTGTTAGGGAATGACGTTCACGTACAGTACTGCTGTACTGTATTGCACTGTGTCTATTATTTTGCAAAGTAGCCTTCTGCACGCGCTTGGCGTCTGGCACGCGCATCGGCTTGAATGTCGCGTTCAGGATCCGGCTTATCGTCGAGCGCCTGACCCTAACCCCGAACTCACCCATAATGTAACGGGGCCACTGCGACGTTATGTAAGCATTCGCAGGTGTAGGTGAGAAAGTGTGGTAGAGTGGTTTTCACAAAACGTGTGATGTGATACCGCCTCACCAGCTGCGCCCAGACTTCCGACTAACGGAGGGGGTACTCCGATGATCCGTGATCGGTGTGCTGAGGTTTCACCTTGTGTACCCGTCGGACGGGCTGGTTCCTCCTCTGGTGGCTCTGTTGAGACGTGCCACGATCAAGGAAATGTCCTTTCGGACGTGGGGATCGGGGGTGAATCTGCGCGGGAATCTTCACGCAGGTCCGAGTAGTTGTGGATCTTCGGTCGCGAGCGCAGGACCGTGGATCCGTGGCCTGAACTGGGTTCAGGGCCGCCAATGGGGGGTCGGATCTTCGATCGCAAATGCAGATGCAGATCTTGGATCCGTGGCCTGACAGTAGATCAGGACCGTGGGGTTACCAATATGAGTCCTTGGGAGGACTTCCTTTCCTTTCCGTAGCCTACCGCTTCCTATAGCGGGATCTTGGATTGAGAATTGACACAGATCTGAGAGAAGGCTGGAGTCTCCGAGGTCTGGCTTGCGTGCTTGAGGGCAAATCCAACTCTTATTCAAGTTTTACCTGTCTCACTTCCTTTCTCATCTTTTCTCCCTCTGACCTCCTTCTGCAGCTCTCCCACACTCCTCTCCTCCCTTGCATCTGCGTCCATCCCACCTCGGGTGGCGTAATCAGTCGTCTTGTCGTCGATCTTCGGACGGATCCTCGGTGATCTATATTTGGATCTTCGGGGATCTGGGGATCCGGGGGGGGGGGGTCCGGAGATCCGTGGGGATCCGACTTTGGATCACCTGATGACGCAATCTTTCAGCATGCTGGCGTAATCCGGAAGATCTTCAACTGCAACTGTGGATCCCCTTTCCCGCGTTCTCATCCTCCCTTGCCGTGGTCGCCTCCCATCTTCTGGGCCCCGTTGTCAGGTATTTTCTGATCATGCTTTACCACAAAAGCGTGCGTCTTCGGCACTCCGAAGACTTGAGGGGGGGGGGGTCAGGCAAATTTGACTCTCAATGTTATTAAGTTCGGTCGGCAGAGATCGAACCTAAACCGAACTTAGCTACGAGCCACCCACTCAGGGGGACTGAGCTAATTGGCTAAAACCTAAATATGCAAGGACATTCTGACCAATCACAGAATACCAAGTCAAGAATTCCCCAACCAATGGGAGTCCCACGACTCCTACCTACTTCTGTAACAGGGAACGCCCCGTTACACATAACCCAGTATCAGAGGCCATACTGTTTGCGTGGGGTTATATCGATGGTGAGCCTTGACGGTCTTCTTCTGAGCGAACGACAGGTGAGTTTTAGCCATCTTGATGCAGCAGCGGCGACAAATCGAGTTTATTCTATGAGAGAAACAACTACAGATGTCCTTGGGTTGGTCGATCTAAACCACTCATTCTGGTCCTTGTGCTCTTCAGCCTGTTAACTGTGCATTGCCCATTGCCCATTTCTCATTTGCATTTTGTATGAAATGTTTTGGCCAACGATTATCGCGCCTTAACCCCTTGGACGCGGAGGGGTGACAGGAATGGCATAACATATGGCTTAACCCTTCCGGGAAGGGTTAAGAAAAGTGTTAGTCTTTAAGTATGACATAGTTTAATCAAGTGTGTGTTTGTCTTTTTTGTGTTCGCTTTGTTGCTAAGCTCTCGGACAATAAATCCGCAAAAGATGGGCAGCGCCCATTCTTGTTGGCACGCACCCAATATTCCACCAATCAGAAAAGCGTTATATGTATCTAAATGTAGGGATATTTGGGCGCGAAACTGAGCTGGAGACATTTGCTGGCTTGAAAGAAGCGAGCAAACACTTTGGCGCGCGTTCTTCTCGTGGCAAGCACCGTCTTGCCTCCCGCCGTTGCGTTGGAGAGTGTGACACTCTCCAACGCAACGGCGAGAGGCAAGCTGAATGCGCGTGTACAGCTTGGCAGCATCTAGCGCAGCAGCGGAACGCAAGATGGGGGTATGCATGACCGGATGGTATTGCTTTTCTTCGTGCCTCATCATTCGCCGATCTCTGTGCTAACAATTAACATTGTGGAGCGGAAATAATGCGCAGAGGAGTGATGTAAGCACACAATATGTATTTGATTGCCATTCGATTGCTAGTCTTCCTTAGGCACGGCACGATCGCGCGTGTGGCCTAACTTTGGGAGGAACTCGCCATTCTGCCACACGATGTGCCAAATTTGCGCGCATGTCATGCTTTCGTTGTCCTTGTGTCCACGCACGCGATTACACAGAGTGACGAGCCCCTTCTTGCCTTCTGAACACTTACCACAGTAGAACGTCGAAGTGCCTCCTCGTTTTTTGTCGGCAGGCTTGTACACCGAGCAGACCTTGCATTGGCGCTGGCGTACGCGAAGAATCCCATTGTTGATGCGCGTATCAGCGGACTGGACCAGCGTGTGCTCGCTTGTAACTGCGATCTGGTCACTGCGCAGAAAATCCGCCGCCATAGCCCGACTCGTTTCCGTGAAGTGCTTCTCATTTACCGAAATCAACTGTACGTGCAGCTCTGCAAGAAAACTGTCATAGCTGCACGTGACCCGTCGTTTCTGCTGTTGAGTAGCGTTGTGCACGGCGAACGCATTCAGCAATGCGATGTCCACCAGCCCAAGCGAGAGCGACTTGTATCCTTTGAGAAATCTGCACTTGCAATAAAGCAGACACGAACAGCATAAGAATATTGGCATCATTCCGGCATCGTCAGCGTAAACACCTACGTGGCTGCTGCCTGCACGGAATGCGCCCGCCATAGGCGCTGGATGTCCTGCACTTTACCAACGTGCCGAATATGCTCGCTGACGATTTCTGGGCACGGTACTCTTGATGGCTCACCGGGCATCTCTCCACATTCCACCGTAGTAGCAGCTGGCGAGACACCACATGAGAGGAAGTATAGAGGTTTTGCATTCACCCAGCCAAGCGCGATCATGCCAGGGTTGGCTTGCGCACAAGCCAATTTGAAGTCTCCTCTCGGCACATCTGCTGGCTTCTTCTTGAACGCGTACTCAACCTCCTTGCACCATCCAAGCCGATCGGTGCCGATAGTGCCGCAGAAGCGAAACTTCATCTTCGCAAGCTGGTGTGCGAGTGGTATGCTGGTGTAGCAGGACTCCGTAAGGATGACGCGGCTATTGTTGGATGGACAGCCACGAAATACTGCTGCAACGTTCCGGAGAACTGATGCGGAACTTGAGCTCCTTCCAATGTCCAGCTCCACCCTGTCCACGAAATATGCACACCAAGTCAGCATACCAACATCACCAACGGTGTTCATGTCAGCATAATACCTTTTGCAGTATCCCGTCGCGGAACAGCACGTCATCACGCAACCCACGCGAGTATTTGCCGCCGATGACAGCGGAATGTCGGAGATTACAATGTGGGAGCCAAGCTCGTAACCGGCGTCAAATGTCTTCTCCAACGTAGCCAACAGAGGACGAATCTTCCACGCGCGATCAGTGCGTGCCAATTCGTTTTCATCGTCGGAAAAATGAAGAAACTGAGTGATCTGATTGAAGCGGTGGAGGGACATGACCGTCCCAAACGTGCCTTCAGCAAGCACACCCAGCGGTTTGAGCTGCCAGTGTGCTTCCAGTCGCTTGGGCGGACACAGAGCATGCGCAATCATCAATCCAAGCCAGTTTAGAATCTCGTGAGGTCTGATCACCGCGAACTTTTTCATTTTGGCTTCAATGTGTGCGTTTGGCTTCTGTGGACGGTGAGTGACTGACTGCTCCTTCGTCACTGCAGCGTCGAGGCGATCTTGGAATGTCTGGCGCCAGTAGCGGTTCGTCTCGCTCGCAGTATGGCGCCAGACGCTCTTCGGCAAAAAGAAGTGGAGCAGCGACAAGTTGGAAGCACACGCTGCCATCGCATCAGGAGTTGGACCGCAGTACCCGTTGTAGATGTTGGTAGTCGACGGGTTCACGTATGTAGCCGATGCATTGTCCGGCAGCACATTCCAGCCTTGAGTCGCCATATCACACAAAGCCGCAGTGGTGTATCGCTCCAGGAAATCTAAGAAGATAGAACATTGTGTCAGCTACAACGATAATCAATTTAGGCGTTCATTCAGTTCTCACCTGGAGTGCTCATGTGCAACTTATCGATTTCGTGTGATTCCATCACTAACGATACTCGTGCCAACTCTGCATCGACGAACTCGCTCGCATGACAATGTTCTTCTTCAGCATCTGACGTTTGACAGCCATCATTCGCTATGCCGCCATCCATACACACTGCGTCCGGATCAACCAAAAGATTGGGATCGGCTGGAAATGCCGCCGAGAAGGACATCGTATCCATGCCAACGCTAGCCACAGGAATGCGATTCCCAGCTTGAATACGCAACGTAGAAGTCGCACGAGCAGTTTCTTTCTCATCACCGCTGGGCTCATACTCCGAATCGTTGTCCTGGACAGTGCACACGGAGTCTGGGCCAAGCACGCCTTCAACGTCAGTATATGCTCGCTGATCGTTGTCAGCATTCGTGGTCCCTATACACACAATGACAGCATAAGAAATGGTCAATATCCACAACATGTCAACTTAGCGATCAGGCGATAGATGACAGCATAAATGCAGACGCGTGTACCTTCCGAGTCAGCAACTTGGCGCGGGATGTTCACTGCGTCATCTTGACTGGCGGCCCCCACATTCTTGAGTGAAGCATGCTCCGCGAGAGCAGGCTGGACGGCCATCTTCTCTGGAATTGCTTGCCGTTTACGCCTAGCAGTCACCACGCTAGAAGAATCGCCGGTCTCCGCCGTTTCTTCGGACGTATTTACCTCCGCTCTCCCTCGCTTGCCACCTTCAAGGAGCATGCACAGCAAACGTTATTCCATAAACCTTCTGTTGCACAACCACATCAGCAATTCGCCAAACGAACGTACGATTTACGGAAGACACAGGCGCATCACGTACGATCACCGACGAAATATTCAGACGGCGACATAGCTCATTGTCCGACCGGACATAGCGAAGGAGGGCATCCTCACCATGGAAGATGCCCACGCCTGAAGTGGCAGTCTTCTTCGTCACGCCTGGCTTCAAGTAGTCGAACCTTACAAACAAAGGATAATGTCATGGCGCCGGAGATTAATATTCAGTCCTGTATAGATAAGCGTACCCATCATTCAGCCCGCTTGCAGGCGCAGCGCGCCATTTCTCCTTTCGCAGGAGCGACCACACGCTTTTGAAATCCATCGCTGTTTCTGCCTTCTCTTCTCGATTTCTTTTCTCAAACTGGCGGTTCTCGACGCGTGGCGGCGGGGGTGGGAGATTTGAATTCAGTGTTTTCCAAAAATTGGATCTGAAGACTCTTTCGTCTTCTTGTCATGTCGCACATATGTTCTTTTAGGGCCAATCAGATAACAGGATTCTTATGTATTTCCTCCAATAAGATTGCTGAATAATTTGCTCAATGTGGAAGAAACGGATTTGCGGATTTAGACCAATAATGAAATCAAGTGTTTCTTATCCCTTCCCTGTCAGCTTAAGACGATCCGCAGAGTGCCGCGTCCAAGGGGTTAAATTGTAAGCGCTCTTTAACCGTGAGTCCTTGAACTGGGTGTGGTCTGTATAACGTCCTCGCTACTGTGGATGCGGTTATGATATGGATGGGGGAAAATAAGGGGTGAAAGCAAACGCGCAAAACCAAGCCAAAGCAATGCCCGCGGTTTAAGATCCGTGCGTGTAACCCGCGGTCTTAAACTCAGGATCAAGCATGCTAGAACCCCACCAACCCTATAGGGTTGAACCCACGTTTAAAGGATTTGTTTTGGTGTAGTTGGTGCATATTATCTTGACGCCTTCTGATTTTGTGAGTACATGGCATCCGTCCTCAATTCGTTAAGATTAGGGCACTCGCAAGATATGGTACCATCATGTAACGGGGTACGGTTTGTACCCCTTACACAGTCACGGTAAAGCCAGTATCGGCCTAGTGACATAAAGGGTGACGGGTGTCACTCTTTTGGGATCCTTGATTCCCTAGAATCCCCTGGATTCATGGTACATTGTACCTGAGTGGCTGGGAGCCACTCGTTCGCGCTTCCAGCATAAATTACGCATGGGATGTGTAGTTTATTGCTATGTATGGATTTACATTTAGCACAAGATTAGATTACGGGTATTTTATTTGCAGGGTGAAATACTGCCGAAAACTAAGGAACCAATTCAGTCTTTATTTTACTTTCAACCCCCAAAGCACGTTCCCTTAGGCCAGGAACAGGACCGAACCAAGTTCGGTCATAGCGATAATATATCGCTTAGCACTTCCTCTGTGCTTGGTGCTCTGTGACGGCCCCGTCACACATCATGTAGTTTTTCCGGTAACAGTAACACATGCCTGCGAATTCTGCAAAACACAATTCTACTACTACTTTACATGCTATGTATTAATACTAACTGTACTATTATTTTAAGCACGGTACGAATGCTACTACATTTCCGTAATATCCATTTTTAGGTATATATTATTAATGTACTGATTGTTTGATTGTATTTGAGTGTTGAAATACTACTAAGGTTAGTACTAACGTTAGCTCCTTTCCGAATGACAGAACAGTTTGTGGATATCCGACGGCTCGGAGGACCATACAGTGGGCGTTTTAGTCTCCACCTCAACGTCAAGTGGCGACTCTAGTCCAAGTCGCATCTTCAGTTGCTTGCGTGCACCCGCTCGGCTCTTGAGTACGAGGTCTCTGGCTTCTAGCGGGTCCACTGTATGCAGCTGCGCTAACATGGACATGGCGGAGCGGTAGACGAACGAGTGCGGCAGCTCAGCTTCGATGCATTCAGGATTTGCCGTCAGGTCCCCCGAGCTCAATCGTCCGCGCATAATATTTGAAGTAGTCCAGCTCAGTTTGTTCCGTGTCCGATACTCGGGGAAGTCCAGTAGTAATCGCTCATAAGGCTCGTGGTCCAAACGGTAGAGCTCCGCCACGGTGAGTGCCACACAAGTCTCGAGTCGCGACATGCCGTAGAGCAGCGCCAGCTCACCGAAGAACTCGCCGCGCTCGCGTGCGGTCTCGGAAGAGTCCAGCTTGACCAACACGCGGCCTTGGGCGATGAAGTACATGCTGCGGTCCACGTCGCCTTTCGTCACGACCTCTTCACCCTCGGAGCACACCACGTACTGCAGACACGTGAGCAAGGCCCGCAAGAAGTGCTCGTCTAGCAAGCGGAAGACAGAGACCCGCTCCGCGAAACCGTGTAGTGTGGCCAACACCACGTCCTCGTACAGTGCGCGCGAGACGTTCGCCACCGACGCGAATTCGGTCTCACCGCGGCCACGACGCCACACACGCGCGTAGTAAGCCTTGATCTGCCGCTTGATCCCCTTGGGCACCTCGTTCTGCACTAGGTAGTGCTGCAGTTCCGCGAGAGTCTGCTCGAAGGCGGCCTCGCGTCGTGCTCGCGCGTCCAGCAGCTCGCCCTGCGCTCCCACGAGCGCGCCGTAGATGTAGATGCTCCAGAGCGTGATGGCGATCTCCGCCACCAGCT
>MBAC02002831.1:0-13049 GCA_001712635.2 Nothophytophthora sp. Chile5 | reverse complement strand
TTCAGCGTCTCGTCGCTGCCCGAAACCGACGCGTAGTACTTGAAATTGTCGCTCGAGTCCGAGATGCCCTTCAGGCGGCAGGCGCCGTACGTGGGGTCGCTAATGTTGTACTCCGAGACCGTCCCGGCCGCGTTGGCCAGCGTGGCCAGCTGGGTCATCGCCAAAGCGGCGGCAAACAGCGCCCAAGTCTGCATGTTCGCGCTGTGTCGTTATGTGTGAATGTGCTGCTTGTGGGGTCGGTCCGCGCGCTTCCAGAAGACGCAAGAAGCAGAGCTGGGGAGCGCAGAGAGAGCGCGAGGTCTCCGCGAATATACCGCTGTCGTCCTTACACGCAGGAAGGAGACAGATCGGTGAAAAGGCTGGAAGGGAAGCAAAGGAGCCTAACGAACGCTACGGCAGCTCTTTGGTTCCTCTTGGGTGTTGCGCTTTCGGTTGTGAGCGTGCTCAGGCTTGGGCCTTGGGACTGGACGTCAACAACAACGCACGTCCTGGGCTTCTGGGCCCGACTGGCTCCTCGCCTCTGGCCCGAATTGTCCGCATAAGAGTATTCTTGCCACCATCTGGGGGAAGAGACGGTAAGAGAGGCCGGGTACGTAGAAACCACCGCTAGGGCTCGGGCAGCGAATTATCCACAGCGGGAGTCAGCTGGCCAGGGGAGAGGGCTGGCTACTGCTACCGATCAATCTCCGCCACCCACGTGACGTTTGCGGTTGCGGTAAAAATCAAGAGGGTTCAGAAATCGGTTCGTAGATATGAGATCTCTCCTGAGCGCATGAGGCGGCGGCGCGCACCAGCCACAGGTCGTTGCTGGCAGTCAAGCTGAAATCGTATGCGAGTTCATAGGGGAGAGGGAAAATTGGACGTGGCGGGGGCGTTTTCAAGCGAGGCGGGCCGCTATTTTCTTGCCTTTCTCTCTAGTTTGGGCGTGTGCGTAATCCCGATCGATCCGTTCTTCGCCGTTGCTTGAGGCTCAACTTTGGCCCCAAGGGCTCAAGTGGAACCAGCACCTTCTGCAGATGTACAGTACTTGAAGTATGTGCGACCATCAGCATGCTGCACATACGGTACCCAGAGCTTGATGCGTGGGCCTGGTTTTCATTGCTGCGAAGCCTGTCATTCGACCGAGCGCCTTGCTTATAAACACGAATTGCCTGTTGCCGGTTGTCAAGAGCATCAGCGAGAAAGGCGAGAGAACGGGGACAGACACAGCGCGCACTCCTCCAAGAGATGGAATGCCTTGAGGGAACGATCTTCATTTTTGAAGCCATGGACACAATCTTGGACGCACAGGCTTCGATGAACCCAGGAAATTGGAATAACCGCTGTATTTCGAGATTCAAGCCTTCGAAGACTTCGAGGCCGCTCTCTTCAAACAAGGCATCCAGGCATCCAGGCATCCAGGCATCCAGGCATCCAGGCATCACTCCATCTGCGATCTTGTCAGATCAGGAAATTTTTGAAAAAGATGCGTGCGTTGAGCCCTCGAGTCGGGCGCAATAGCACCAGCCTGCAGTCTTTTTTTGCTGTCGTTCCACCCCAGAAGGATTCGTTATCTCAGTACTCAGCAGTGTCCAATGTCGGCACTGTAAACAGCCCTTCCATATTGTACTGCTTTAAAGCACAACCCGCATGTCAAAGCCGGGTCTTATTCAACTTTTCTGCATGTTGGACTTTTGGCCACACAGGCATTTTAACAATTAGAATATGAGCAGGATCAAAATTGCAGACTGATAATTGCGCTTAGATATTTCACACTTTTCAAAAATGATGTCAGCATTGAATTGCTTTGCCTCACGCCCAGAACCGCTCGAATAGTCGCTCGATGCGCTGACACTTTCGTCATCCACCGCCCACATCGTTCATTCTCTTGGAGCCCATTTGCTTTTTGTTCTTTCTTGGCTTTTCGTTTGGCCCCCTGGCCCAAGTATAGTACGTTATGCGTGCCAATCTATTCTGCATGACTGATTTGACGTTGAAATTTTGAATTGAATAGCGGACGGATTTTTTGGGGGTGGGTTCAGACTGGCAATGCCCATACAACAGTTCCATTGTCCGCGCGGCATGCTTGCAAGCTGCAAGTGGACAAGCAGACATCACAGGCGCTCTGTCAGCTGTGTCCCTCCCAGATAGGATCGTTCCATCCCGATCCAACAGCTGAGCTTCTATCAGCGATGCAGCAAGAGAAATAGAGGCTGAACCCAGCAGACAAACCAGCGGATGAACAAAACTCTGAATTGATGAATTTCTGAAGTTGATGCTTCGCTGCTGGCAAGGAGAATGGAGATTCCAAGTGCGTGTATTTGGCGTGGGAGTTTCAACGCGGCGCAACTGCATTCTCCGTTGGCGTTACTGTAACGCACAGAGAGACCTGCCTGCCTGTGTTGGCCCGACTGCTATCGGATACAGGGAGGGGCGTTGACTGTATGAACGCGTCAGAGGTCGTGAGGTCGTGAGGGCGGCAACACTCTTGCCCCAAGCAGAGCAAAAATAAAAGGAACAAAACCAATTGGATGGATTAGCGTCGTCCACACTACTTTGGTCGCTTACACTAAGTAGTGTGGCAGCGTCCCAGTACCATGTGGTAATAACTAGCGAGGGGAGCTGGATCAGCAGCACAACGGATCCGCCATGGCTGCCAACGTGGTGCTCCTGGCTGCGCGTGTTGTGCTCTTCATCGCTTTAGCGCGCGGGCTGCTTGCCGTGGGCGCCAACAGAGCGACGGATGCGCTGTATCGATGGGATTTCTGGCCGCCGCTGCCCGGTGGCGCTCGTTTCACGGGCAGATACTTGTCCTCGCAGCCTGGTGGCATCCATTTGCGGCGACAGAGCTTCGAAGTGATGGACCTCTTTGAGCTGCGGCCAGATGTACAGTCCTCGAACGAGTTGCTGTACGGGAGTGTGCTGCTCATCCCTACGTTTCCATCGGATGCCAGGTCGGATCCTGCGGTCCAAGCAGCGTTTGATGCAGCGGTGGCGGCGATCAAGACGCAAGCGAACGTGCACGTTTCGCCGGAGATCACCGTTAGCCGAGCAGTCGTGCTCCCGCTAAAGGTCACGGGAGACAATGGGGACTCGGAGATGTCCATTTTGCAGGAGTCCACGGACGTGAACGGCCAGATGCAGCGCTTTACAAGCCACGTGACCTTCGGATTCAATTTTCACTTGACGTTGGAAGACGCCAAGTTCAATTTGGTGCATCGTGTTGTAGTGGCGTTGGATCGCGAGGGGGAGCACAATATGTTCCAACACACGTTCGCACCTCTCGTGGCTCTGACCGATACCGACACGGACGTGGGGCCTGGCTGCGGTCTCAGCAGCAGCGACGATGAGTGTGCAGCTCCCATCGCTGGGCCACGCATTCTGTCCTACAATGTCTGGAACACAAACCCATCGTCCGACGTGTATGGCGCTGCCAATCGATGGGAGCAGTACACGAAACGACTGGACCATCTCGTGAAGCTCGTGAAGGAATCCCAGGCGAGCATCATCGGCTTCCAAGAGGTGCGTTACGATGGTGTCTTTGGAAATCCCAGCAATCATGCACAAGTGAAGCACCTCGCAGATCGACTGCCCGGTTATCAATACGTATATCAAGCGGCGATGAGCTACTTGAACAGCAGGATGCCGTACGAACGCATTGAGGAAGGGCCCGCCGTCTTCTCCAAGTTCCCTATCGTCGCGACGGACTATTTACTGCTGAGTCGTGACCCAAACGACCCGAATGACTCCCACCAGCGGCTTTGCCTGCACGCCGTGATTGATTTCCCTCAGTGGGGCGAAGTGGATGTGTATGTGACCCATTTGTCGCTGAGTGAGCGATCCAGAGAGCAGACGAAGGTCGAGATCTGGGAGTACATGCGTCAAGGCAAAGGCAAGACGCAAGTGTTATTGGGGGACCTAAACTCTGAGCCGCAGTCTCTTGGGATCCAGTTTCTCCGGGGTGAGGCCGAGCTGCTAGGACAGACAACGGACCTGAAGGATGCCTGGCTTGAGATGCACGAAGAAGCCATTCCTCGGTCAACTGACCCTGAAGACCGCCACAGAAGGTTCACATTCCCCAGCGATAACCCGTCCAAGAGGATTGATTTTACGCTCTACCGAGGCAAAGGACGAGTTAAGGAATGCGAGATCATCGGCCAGGCGCCAACAGAAGACACCAAGCACCACCCGGAGGACGTTGGGATGCTGCATCACACCAGCCCTGTGTATGGCTCTGATCACCGAGGCGTCGTTGTGGAGTTTGAATGAGAGTTGTCTAGCTTGATAATGAGCTATCATATTCGGTAGAACACTACTCGATGGCCATTCATTGAATTTGTTACTAAATAGATTCTATCGTGCAGATCTTTGACTCGAAAGCTTACTGAGTTCGTCATGCTAAAGGAAATGGTACATTGTCACGCCAAGTCCGTCGCTATTATCATTAGGGCCAAATGGCTATTTACCATCCCTCTCGGGTCGCCTTCCTCGACGCCTGCTTGAACAGTGCATCCTGCTCGGCCAGCAATTCCTCGCGCGAGTTTTTTTTTGCGGTCGCTTTTCGAGAGGCTATCCGCTGTTTCTTCTTCTGTGAAAGCACAGTGTGTTTGGTGAATTCTTGCAGCTTCAGCTTCTGAATTGACGCATTCCTTACTCACCTGCGTCTCGAGCTCGCGTGATCCTTGCTGTTCCCTGATTGCGACGGCGTAGCGTTGCATTCCAAGGTTCTACAGCCGCCCAAACAAACAGATTAAAAAACTTGCAATGCATATACATCCACCCCAGCTGTGGTTCCAGTACCTCGAGGGCAGCCATCATGTTCTCCTGCGTGATGCGGTACGTTTCCTTCGCTGCTGCGTCTTCAGCGATGGAGTTGGCCTCTTGCCCGATCAGCTGCAGAAGTTCTACGCATTGTGAATGGAGAGAAGAAGTTAGAGGGTCCGACCAGTAATCGCAGAACTGTATTTACGCCCCATGAAGCAGCGGACGAAGCTGAAGCCAGCCAGCTACCTCCAGCGCACTCGTTGACCCAATCCAGGGTCTCCTTGGAGATCGCCGCGTCCTCGCCCACCACTTCTCGCAGCAACTTCTCTATTGATCCTGCACACAGCGGGAATGAGAGTGTTGCGTCCGTCCACAGCTCCGTTCATATCAGATACGAGAGCAGCACAGATAAGCGCAAGGGCGGCACCGCGACAGTCATCTCCCTCCTTCCTCACCTTTTGGCAAGGCGCTCATGGCAAAATGACTGATGGTACAGAGTATACAACTATCCGTACTATACGCGACACTCACTCTCGATCCAACTATTTCCCTTTGGCCTGCGCCTGCACAACATTTGGCATATGCAGTTAGCCAAATGGGTCGACAAGTGGTGATTCCCAGGTTCGGAGGCGCGCGCACTGAAGACGACGACGCGTTGGATGCGGACAGCAAGAAGACGGGCGAGTATTGGAGCGGCCAGCTCGTGGTGCCTTCAAGGCGTCGTCAGGTGTGCCGCTTTTGGCTGGAGAAGGCGATCGTGTTAGTCGACGGCGCGCAGATCTTCGCGCTCATGTGGCAACTGTCGCAGCCGTGGCCGTGGCCCGCGCGATGGCTGATCGCCACGCGGTGGGTCAACGTCTTTAATTTGGACGCTTTCAGCTTCCGATCCACGGGTGCGGCGATGGGGGCGACATCCCAATCGTTCTCGCTGTGGGGAGAAATGCCGCAGTACTGGGTCTACGCCCTGTCATGGGCTCTCGTGCCTTGGGGCGGCGTGCTGGCGCTTCATTTTGCTAAGAGGTCGTGGAGCAGACAAGGCAAAAGTAATTTTCTGTTGCAAACTGTCACGTGGGAGAATGTGTCGCTGCAAGCGCTGCAGCTTGTGTATTTGCCAGTGGGATTGGCTGTTCTACGGTTGGTGAACTGCAACGCCGACGGAGCCGTCTCGGTGGATCCCATGAGCATGGGAGCCTGCTGGAGTGCCGGACATCTTTTGGCAGTGCTTATTGTAACTTTTGGTGTGGGTGGCAGCTTTCTACTCGGCTTTCCGTGGGTATTGCACCAGAGCATCCAGAGATACCTCACGCAGTCGAGTGCGGAAAAGCACGAACGCTTTCTGCAAGGGAAAGAGCTCGAGTTTATGTTGGGGACGTCCGAGGCGTATTTGGAACTGTATATGCCGCAATATGCATCCTACCGACGACACTCCGTGGGATTTCCTGTTCAGATGTGTCTGCTGAAGCTGTCACTGTTGCTCATCTTTTCGATTTTGCGCTCACCGGCGCCAGCGGCGACAAACCAGGGGCTTCAAGGGAACCTGTTCTTCTTTTTGGTGACAGTGCTGAGTTTGCGAAGACAGTGGCGATATCCTTATCGATGCATTTCCACCTCTCGTTTGGCACTGATGGTCGACGGGATGCTCGTCGCCAATGGCGTTTTCGGTAAGGGGAACCCCAGCTTGCTCTGCATTCAGGCGGCAGGATCATTTCGCTAACGCGCTGCCTGTTGCCAGTTTTGCTTTGTTCGAATGGCGTCCGAAGTGCGCTGACGGTGTCGACCTCAGTGACCTCGTCGTTGAGCTTCCTCAACTTGGGATTTCTGGCTGTGATCGTGGTGTACGCGTTGCGAAACGTTATCCTGCGGAATCCAAAGTTGCGAGCAACAAGTGTGGATACCCCCGCCTGGCCGACAAATGAACGAATGCATGCACTCGTTGGTTTCGGATCGAAGTTGACAGATTGGGTTGAAGTGATACAAGGCGCACAGCGGACGGTCCTCAAATCGCTGCTAGTGACACCATCGATGCGATCCTGTGAGGACTTGAAAGCAGCACTGGATCATCTGGAGGGTTGCTGCCAGGAAGCCATTGAAAGTGACCACCTGCTCTTGGTACGTTTGTGAAGCAGTTGCTACACCTTGATCCGTTCCTTATGCGCTGACTCATTCACGTATCTTTTTGTGACGCGAAGGACCAGCTTTCCGAGCTGGCATTCTACGTCCGTGAACTCTACGTGGAGGCGATGGCATCCAATCCTTTCCATCGAACTGCGTTCCCAGAAAAGGAGCTGACCGATTTGAGTGGGGTTTTACAGCTTCGAAACGATCGGCAGCTGTTGCTTCCGCCTCGAAACAAGCGTGTCTTGATGAAGTTGGATATCGCTAGAAGCTGGTCAAGGCCTCCGCATAAAGTACGAGAAAATGCCGGCTTGCTTGAAGAACGCGGCGTCATGAGCATTGGAGCATTCCTTGCGGACCAGTATGATCGCCACAAGGCTACTGCGATGGTGACAACGGACTGGAGACCTGTGAATTCGGTGTTTCGCGTGACGCGAGACAGTCAAGATGCTGGAAGCAACGAAGATCCAGAAGTTTTGATGATCGTGATCACAGCCTGGAGTCAAACACAGCAACTCGTGAAGTGTCTCACCGTCGGAGGTCCTCCTGTTACGGAGGAGGCGCACGTTGAGCTGTTTTCGCTCACTGAAGCAAGACAGTTTGATCTGCGTGTGGAGTCACTATCCAGCGGAGTACCCGAAGCGAGTTCTGCAATGCTGCAAGCGTTATAGTTGCCACCGACACTTTTGGAATGCCTTGCCAGGGATCGTATGGCACATGCCTACTTGAACTCAACATGCCTAAACTGAGAAACGAAACGAAACGAAGCTTTTGTCATCATTGTGTCTGCTGTCAAGGTAAGTCTGCACGTATTTCACTCTCGCTACTCCCTATGGATGGTTACTCTGCTTGTACTGCAGTTCTCGACGTGCTCGACTATTGCCAAGCTTAATGCGAAATGCGTTGGTAAAGAGGAGTCGCTGCGTCCGCGAGGCGGTTCTCCGGTTCTCGGCCCTCGAGCCTGGAAATTATCTATGCGAGGTGAAGCATACGAGCAGACAGGATTTGGAGATGCTGCTCACTGCGGACCGCAGAAGCATTGCATATTTCAATCTGCCCAGGAAAATCGCCAGCAGATCAATGGGTCATCCGGTCTTGAGGGCCAATGGAAGGGCGGGGGCGATCTGCACGCACCTGCTGAGGGTGCGAGAGATGGTCAGCACCCGGAAAAGGCGAACGAGGCGGAAGAGCTGAAAGAGTCTCGCGAGCTGCGGGATGCGGCAGTTTTGGCCTTGGAAGTAGTAGAGCGGGAAGACCGAGACGAAGTCCAGGACTGCACGTACTTCTTGGCTCAAGTTCGCCGCGTAGAGACGAACTACGTGCGTATTCCACCATGCTGCCGCTATTCAAGTGAAACATGTTGGCGGACGTTGCCTGAATCGCAGCCGTCGGTGACCCAAAGTGCTGAAAATACCGTTTGGCGTCGAAGAAGATTGATTTGCCGATGTTGAGGTTGATATCCTCCATGGCTTTCTCGTGGTCAAGTGTATGGTCGAACGTCTCAAGCGTTGACTTGAACGTTGGATCGGACGAAGCTGCTGCCGGCAAGACTTGCTCGGCGAGAATGGTGTGGATGATGCTGAAGATGCGGTCGTAAGCATCCTGGGTGGTTTCCTGCGTCCACTTCCTCATACAAGCACAAGAGGGAAGGGTGAGTGGTTCGTTTCCGCTGCAACGACTGCACTGCCGCTCACATTGCAGAAGAACTCACCATCTCCACGAAGTAGAAGATGGAGCAGCAAAAGCGGTTGAAGTCAAGCTCGTGGAACGAGCACGCGTCGCGCTGCCACATCTTGGCAAGCACGGCGTCGTTGGTCTCTTCGTCCCAGCAGATCGTCATCTCGCACAGCAGCGTCGAATACATCTCATCGTACTCTTCCAGCGACATGGCGCTCGAGTCAGCACGAGGTACGAGTTTCCAGCATCGTCGCATGCCCTGGAGAGTCCGCTTGTGGTTGCGAATGATTGTTCGCTGACGGAGCAGGTGCTCGTGGAATTTCTGCACATGCTCCATCCTTGTTGGTAAAACGACGTTGATCTGCACCAGCTAACCTTGTGCCAGAGGTTCGTTGCCACTTCGTCTATCAGAGGCGACGCCTGATAACCGACAATTTCGAGCAGCTGAGCCCAGGCAAGAAGGTTGCCGAGGGAAGTGCACACTGCTCAGCGTCACCATGTTAAAGATAGACTAGGGTGTTTGCTGCTTTCCGATGCAGCTCGGTGAATCGCGGAACCAGTTTGTGTGATTATGGGCGAGGAGCTTGAAGCCGCTGAGCGCGTCCGAGTCGTGGTTCGAGTCCGGCCCAGAAACGAGCGGGAGCAGCAAAGTCCGTCGCTCCATGTACGCTAGCTTGCCTGCAGCGATCTTTTACTCCACGAAGAAGACGAGTCTACTAACGTTGTGCTGGATTACGAACCTGCGTGCTCGATTCTCAGACACTGACAGTGGATGATGCCACGGGCCAAATCCACGTCTGCAAGAAGAAAGGGGGACGCGAGGTGGAGCGAGAGCTCCACTGCACTTACGATCGTGTGTTCGGTGAGAAGACGGATCAAGCGGACGTGTTTGGCTACCTGCGCGATGGCGTCCAACAAGTGGCGCAAGGATTCAACTGCACGATTTTTGCCTACGGCCAGACGGGAACAGGCAAGACGCACACGATGCTGTGAGTACATCCATGCATTCTTTCTTTGCGTATTGAGTTGACCCGTCGGAGGAGCGATGCGTACTAAATGGTTGAAGGAATCGCTGCTGTCGGTTGCTGGCAGTGGGAAAGATCTGGAACGCCATCTCGATGTGCCAAGCCCCGCATCTGATGCCGCAGGCTGCTCTCCGAACTGGGGAGTGATTCCTCGTGCAGTCGAGAGCTTGTTCGAAGAGCTCCGATCGATCAGTCGACAAGGCTCGGCTGGCGTGGTGCACTGCTCCTACATGCAAATCTACAACAACGACGTGTTCGACCTGCTTCAAGACAGCAAGCACCGCATGAAGGACTCGCTTCCTGTCCGTGAGATGATCAAGGGAAACGGTAAGCAGATCTACGTGAGCGGTCTGTCGGAGTTTCGAGTCACCAGTCTCCAGGAAACGCTGCAGTTGCTCAAGATGGGGAATCGAAACCGAACGATCCGGTCAACGGAGTGCAACGAGAAGAGTAGTCGGAGCCACGCGCTCCTGCAACTATCCATCGAGGTGGAATCTCGCGGACTGGAAAGTGCGACAACGATCATTCGACGTGCAAAACTCAGTCTGGTGGATTTGGCTGGGTCTGAGAAATGGGATACCGACATCGACATGCAAGACGATCGCTGCAAAGAACTGACAAGCATCAATCAGAGCTTATCCGCTCTGGGGAACGTGATCTCGGCCCTCACCAACCCACGCCGTACGCACATTCCGTATCGCGATTCCAAGCTGACGCGGTTGCTTCAGGATAGTCTGGGGGGCAACACTCGCACAGTCGTGATTGCCACGATTTCACCCTCCGAGTCGGCGCTGGAGGAGACGATTTCGACTCTCCAGTTCGCAGATCGGGCCAAGTGTGTGACAGCTCGCGTGAAAGCGAACGAGTTGGTAGACGACGCCATTCTGTTGGCACAGGCCCAGAGGGAAATCTCTCGTCTCAAATTGCTGCTGAAGCAAAAGAGTGCCCAAGCGCAGGTGACAGCATTGGAAGAGCAAGTTGCGCGGTTGACGAGGGAGAAGACAGCACTTGCAGCCGAGAACCAGAGGCTCCGTCACACCGTCGCGTCTCTCCGTAAAGCATCTCCAACGATCTCGAGTACAGGTGTGAAGGCAACGTCGCTCTTGGAGGCGGCTGATAAGCGGGAAGATGCAGTGTCGCTATTGCCACCACAGCCAATACCACCAGCGCATGACATCAAGGTGACAAACGATGATGATCGGCCCCAGTCAGCATCGTCTTTGCAGCTGAACCAGCTACGATTGGACTTGAGCGGCCTGAGCGCAGAGCCGAAAGCCAAACCAGAGGTGTCAACGGCATTTGCAGATGAAACCGCGGAGAACGAACGTCTGCAGCAAGTCGCAAAGGCCCAGGAACGCGTTCTGCAGGAAATTCGGACCGAAAGGCGGGAACTGGAGCGCCAACTCGAACTCCTGGCCGTCACCGATTGTACAAATTCTCAGCAAGGCGTGCACTGTGATCAAACGAACGGGAACGAGGAGGAAGAGCTCTGCCCCATCTGCGGAAAGAATATTGATAGCCACAGCGACGAAGCTCTTGATCGGTGCATCGAACTGGAGATGGAGACGATGAAGCAACCGCGTCAGGTCCAGCCACAGACCCTGCCGGCTCGAAACCCACAGGACGTTAACACTGGCACTCGGATCGAGGGAGCGCAGACTGCAAACAACAATGGGCCTCCAGCCGAATCAATCCCTCGCCAAGTTGCTGCAGGGCCAAGAATTCGGCGTGTATCTACGTCAGCGCATGGGAAGATCAGTCCATATCTCACTGAGGTCGTTCGCAAGCCCTCGACGCCTCCGCAAGTGAGGACCTTCGGAAAGCCACGAAGTGGAGACATCCGCGCTGTGCCCCAAGCACCAGGATCAAACGGTAAGTTGCTGTCAGCGGAACGCGCTTCCTCCCCGCCAGTCTCTGGCGACAACAACCAAACAGACAGCCATCCCGCAGCATCGCTTCCACCACAAGCAGCTATTCCCATTCTGCGACAAGGCCACAAAGGTCTGAAGGCCTTGAAGAAGTTCCGCGCGTCGTCTCCGTACAACAATTCTACACTGCGCAACGACGTACCAGAGAGGCGGACGGCATCACCAAGCGCCAGAACTGAGAGCTCGTCGAGTCCAAGCACTGCAAATGCGAACGGCGGAGACAACAACCGCCTTACGACGACGATCATCAATTCCGTGCGCGACATCGGCTTGCAGCTGAGCGTATACAAGTTCCGGTTCGTCCACGCTCTCTTCCTTGTCTCCTCCACGCTGCGAGCCGTTTTGTTGACCAGGAAACGAACCACCTTGTCCTTTTGCCTGCAGATATGACTGCTGGTACGCCTGCACGATCGTGGGCTTTGATAGGAAGCGGCGAATGCACTGCTGCCAATACGACTGCGGAGACAAACAGTGGCAGGATCTGTCGGAGCGCAAGGTGCAGGTCATCGGACGAGCCGAAGACTCCGATTAGAAGTAGCCGCCCGCTGGCAGAGCGAGGTACGAAGCCATCGGCTGTAAAGCAACGCGTTGATCCAATCAAATAGGCAGCACCGATGTATTTACTTTCCATACTTATGGCGGTGGAGAGCGCCCGGCAAGCGACTCAGCACCTTCAGCCATGGGGTCTCCACGATGATCAGCTCGTTCTCCCCGACGAAGTCCACGAACGACAGCGGGCGGTAGCGGTTGATCACGCGGCAGAAGCCGTCCTCGAGCGTCACGAGTTCGCCCTCCGACGCGTTCTTGCTGTCCGACTCGGTGCCCATGCTCATGGCGCGTCCACGACGCGACTTCTTGGGCGGGCTCTTGGCGAAGCCATCCTGCTGCTTGCCCATGTTGATCTGGTAGAGACTCGCCTGCGAGTAGAGGTACAGGAAGTCGGGGTTGGCTGGGTCGAAGGTCATGCCTTTGACGTTGCGACCGTCCACGAGCGCCTTGGGAAAGCGCTCGTGGTTCTGACGGTACCAGTCCGAGAGGCCCTTGGTCTCCACGTCGTAGCACACGAAGCTGTTGGACACGAGCGTCACCACCAGCGTCTTGCCCGACGGGTTGAAGCCCATGCTGGTGTGCATGTCACTGGGACGTGGCAGGTGGCAGTAGAACTGCATCGAGTCCAGATTGTAGATGGAAAGGTTGTTGGACGCGTCGCCCGTGGCCAGCCACTGGCCATCCGACGACACGCTGAGCGAGACGATGGGGGAAGACGCGCTGGCGTCCTCTTCATGGGTCGGGGCGGGCGTGGCCACGTCGAATGTCTTGAGAATCTCCATCTTGGTCAGATCCAGCACGCGGATCTGGTGCGAAGCCGACGCGACCACTAAGCGCGTCGAGTCAGGTGAGAACGCCAGCACTCGAGCAGATCCGGCCGCCGCGCGCGGTAGCGATGTGATCTTCCGTGGCTGGAAGTCCTGGGCGGCGTTCAACGCGAACAGCTTGAGCTCCTTGGCGGTCGAGCAGGCCACGAAGCTCGCGTTGGGGGCCAGCGCCGAGCACGACACGT
>MBAC02002830.1:0-66619 GCA_001712635.2 Nothophytophthora sp. Chile5 | reverse complement strand
CGTCCATACCACTGCATGGCATTATCGAAAACGCAAAATCCACGAAAAACGCGCTGAAAAAAGCGGAAAGTATTGAGTTGAATGAATTTTGTACCCGTTTACACATGGGGTCCTCCGTCAAACAATAACGTTTAGATACAACTTCTGGCAGTGGATGGGAAGGAACACTAATGCAACTGATCAGAAAGGAATCGTATTCACAATGCAGGGAACGTATTGACTCACTCGAATGCGTTCTTGTTACATTCGAACAACAACCGTTGATCCCAATCAAATTGATGAGTGCGCAGTAATTTGGTATGGAACGTTAACCAACACAATCTCATTGCTTTCACCGATTGTGTCAAATGTTGGATCTTACGCTGACGCTCGACTTGGCCAGGAACATGCGCTGCGTATGGTGACCTCCTGTGCAGCAAGATCTGAGCGATAGCAGGCATCAGCAGCAGGGACCGACAGGCACGGGCATGGGCTGTAGTGGTTACACTGGCTGATCCCTCGCTGGAAAAGAACCGTCGGGTGTTCAATCGCGTTGTTTTGTATACGGTTCACCAAAATTCGTTATCCGGACAGGAGGATGCGGTGCGGAAATGAGAGGGTCTTTTGGCATATGCAGCACCACTTATGTGGCTCGGGGGACGAAATCCTTCCTTATTTCCACCCTTGGGACCGGGCCTTGCGCCGCGCGGAAACACTGGAGGATTCGTCGCTCACGTTGAAGCGTTCATTCAGCACATGCATTAATACATGTACCAACAGCGTTGTGTTAACCGGGGCGACAGGTGTCTGGCGTTGTGGGCCGAACACCGGACAAGGGCAGTCACCACTGAACATGTAGTTTGACAACCACCGGCACAATACGAGCCACGCACCAACTGTTTGAAGTCCTTTGTCATACTGTGAGTCACCGTATGACGAAGACTCAAACGAGTTGGCTGCTGCCGGGGCGCAGATTACTGGCATACGCTACGCTGGTTGCCAAGGGCACCCACGGTGGTGAGGCTGTTGTTCAGCACCGTGGCGATGGTGAGGAACGCCTCGAGCCTCTACATGTAGTTAAATCAATGCTGGGTGCACGTAATGGCCGAGCATCATAACTCAACCCACAGCTGCGTTTCATGCAGCGAATGGCTGCTGCAAGGGAGATCTCGGTGGCAAGGTGGGTGACTCATCGAAAACTATCACCGCTTGGCCGGTCGTCTCACTTGCAGGGACGGTATTGCCTGGACCTTGTGCAAAAGCTCCCCGAACCGGGGAAATCCTGCGAGCACTTGCTGAGACGATACAATAAAATCGTTTTTATGCACTAATAGTAAAGTTGCGTTAACGGTATCCTCACTGCTGACCAGTTCGTCCTTTCTCTCGCTTCTTTTTTTTCATTCTCGACGATTTGATTGGCGGAGCCAGCCATTGCAAGTCTGGAGTGTGCGACATGTGCCAACCAGTCCATCACCCACCAACCAACTCGAAGTGAGGGGTCGTCAACGATGTCTCCAAGGAATGGTCAGCCAGCGGCCCAGCCGATGAGGGAGGACTCGTCACGCACGAGTCGACTGCTCATTTCGACAGTAGCGTAGCGCGCACGCAGACCGAAGCGCTCCCACAATGACTTCGGCGGTCAATACCTCGCTGGAAGAAGGCGGTGCGTGCCCTGACTCCTGCTGCCGCTGCATGTCGGAGGAGCTCGTGTTTCTAGTTTCTGACGGCGATGCGTTCGTGCTTCGTTGACTACTGCAGGCTATGGCTCCTTCATGTATGAACAAGCGCAGCGGAAAGCCCAGCTGCAGCCGAGTCCTCACCGCAAATGGCTCATGCTGGCCATTTTGTCTGTGCTTTCGGCCGTGAACCAGGGCATTTGCTACTCGTACGCGCCCATCGCGAGCATCGTTGAAGAGCGCTGGGAGCAACACGTGAGTGCTCTTGTCTGCTGCCTCTCGTTCGTGTGTAGCTGCCGTTTGTTGCGTACTCAACTCATCTGTGTCAATATGCGCGGCTTTGGGCGCTCGTTCTCTCCAATCAGATCCACTCGACGGAGCTCATTACGGTCTACTTCATCTCGTACATCCCGTGCTCGTTCGTCGGGTCGTGGCTCATGGACAAGAAGGGGCTCCGCTACGGCGTGCTGCTCGGCGGCTTCCTGCAGGCGCTCGGGGCGAGCATGCGCTACTTCGCGTGCTCCTTCTCGCCAGCCACAGAGAGCATGGTGACGCTACTGGGTCAGATCCTCGCCTCCGTCGCCATGCCCTTCATGGTGAACTCCCCAGCTGTGCTCTCTGCGAACTGGTTCCCGCCGTCAATGCGCGCCACGTCGACCAGCGTGGCCGTCAATGCGAATGCCATGGGCACCGCGCTGGTGTACCTCACGGCGCCATTCATCGTGCACCACCGCCACGATGTGCCCGACTACAATCTGTATATGACGCTGCTTGCAACCGTCTCTTGGCTGGTCGGATGCGCCTTCTTCCGGTCGTTCCCGCCGTCGACCAACCTGGAGACGGAGTCCATCGTGTCGGACGTGCATCTGGGTGACGAGTACGACTGGAGTCAATGGGCCAGCGCCTTCACGCACAAGGGCTTCTTGAACACGGTCGTGGCGTTCTCCGTGACGGAATGCGTGTTGAACGCCATGTGTGCGCTGCTGGGCAAGTTCCTGAGCGTCGAGCACTTCTCCAAGGCGCATATCGGACTCGTGGGAGCTGCGTTCATCATCAGTTCACTGGTCGGAGGTCAGGTGATCAGTCAGTATGTGGACAAGAAGCGCAACCACAAGATGGCCATGCAAGTGTGTCTGCTGCTCACTGCAATGTCACTCGCCGCCTTTCGACTTGTGAACAAGGAGCACGTGACCTCTACTCTCATCGCCTTGCTGGCCCTGGGTGCCGTGCTGGGGCCACTGCAGCCAATTGTGCTGGAGCTCGGCGTTGAGTGCGCGTATCCGACCAGCGAGGCCACCGTCGCAGCGCTTCAGCAGCTTTGCGGGAACTTCCTGTCGGCCATCCTGGTGCCCGGGATGAGTACGCTCCGCCGGACGCACGTGGACTCCTCGGGTCACGTGCCGCTCAAGGACTTCTATGCGAGTCCCGAGTGGATCATGGTCTTCCTCACGACCGCCACGTTAGTCGCCTTCTGCTTCTAGTAAGTGCTGCTCACTGCCTTTGACTGATCTCAGCACACTCTACTAACTGTGACGACCCGTTTTGTGTATTCCAGCAACGGCGAGTACAAGCGGTTTCGACACGAGACGAAAGCCATCAACCCGGGGTCTGTGAGCACTCGGGGGCGACAGATCACCAACAGAACTTCCTGGGGCACCGACAGCTTATTTTAACGGATGGCGACCTTGTCCGCTACTCAGTGATTCGAAAGCGAAGAATTACTGCCCTGAATTGTACGTTAATCCGCGTAGGATTCCACTCAAACAGCAGTCACAAGCGCTTTAAGCAATGGCAAGCACGATTATTTCCGCCATTGCTGCACTATCAAGTGTCCTGTTCGCTCCAGCAGCTACGCCCAGTCCCATCTTGGACTTCAACAGCAGTCAGTCCCTGACACGAAACCTGTCTGAGCACCTTCAGTGTGGACGATCCGGTGGGACCAAACAACTCTCGATTGAGGATCGGTGTCCAGCAAAAACTCGGAACCTCGTCTAATAACAGCAGATAGTGAAGCTATAGATCAATGTCGCTTCCTTGGCCAGCAGGCTGCAGCTTTGCGCCATTTCCACCGTCTAGCGTCTAAACGGAGCTGCTTGATCGCTCACCGGCTGCACGCAGCAGCTTCAGTGGCGACTAGCGCTCCGCCTTACGCCGGTCGCGTCGTCTCTCGTCCTTAGGAGTGTCCTTCGCTTACAGCTTCTGAATGCGGTGACAGCATCTCATCCATCGACCCCACCGCGTTTGAAAACCTCAGCTTTTTACACCGCAGTTTAATAATAGTATTGCTGAATAGTAATACAGCATTACTATAGTACAAAACACACTTTCAAATACTGGTAGTATTGTGGGAAATAGTAATAGTACTGTGGATCGGTCTTGAAGACAGCTTCAAGTTGGACGTAGGAATCCAAAGTAGCGGATGTAGTATTGTGCTGATCTCAACGCTCACGACAGACTGCTGTATTATCAACCACCATTCACTTGAGTCTAGCTATTCGCCAAGCCACTTACTACGTATTAGTAGCATTCTCTTCAGCATACTGGCACTCACGGCCAGGTCATCAACGACCTACGCGCATCAGAACGAGCTTACCCTTGCTCTTAGGCAGCCGCGGCGCCGGCCTCGCGCAGCTTCTTGAGGCGGCCCTGGAACTCCTCGAAGTCGAGGTAGCAGCCTTCGAGGTGGCGGCGCGTGTTGACGGCGTCGTAGCCGCTTCGGCCGTGCATCATGCGGCGGTTGTTGAACACGAGCATGTCGCCTTCTTTCAGGCGGAAGTGCAGCAGGTTTTCGAGGTTGCGCGTCTCGCGTGCGAAGAGTTGCAGTGCCGCGTAAAGTTCCTTATTGGCGGCTTGGAGCGGAGCGATCAGCGCCTGGTTGAAGCGCATCTCCTTCACGGAGCCATCCAGTGGGTCCAGAGTGATGACCGGCCCGTCGAAACGGAAGTGGTGCTTCTTACTGGAGAAGACGTGGGCGATCCGCTGCGTGGTGAGCACCTTGAAGGCCTCCGGGTTCTCGCGACGGATCTTCTCGGCCACGAAGTAGCCGTCCACAATAGTACTTTCACCGCCGACGATCTTGTCCGCGGAGAACTCGAGGCAGTGCAAGAACTGCACGCCTGGCTGCGAGTCACTGAAGCACAGATCCGTGTGCGGGAAGAGCTCGCCGCCCGTGAGCGAGAGGCTGGTCGGGTCTGGTTTGTCCTTGACGTCCCAGGAGCTCTCGCCCCAGAAGGAATTGCGGATGATGGAGATGCGACGCCCCACCTCTTCCACGCGCTTGCGGCCGTGCGGCACGCCGCCCACGATCGTGAAGCCGTAGGTGTTCAACATCTCCAGCCAGGCGAGCACACCTTTCTCGTCCGCCATGACGCTCTCGTACGTCACGCGGGGTAGTCCAGGCAGGTCTCGCTCCATATCCGCCACGCCCCAGAGCTTCTGGCCAGTTTCCCCGCCATCGTCGGCAAAGCCAGAGTACAGTTCCAGGAACTCGAACGGGTAGCTGGACTCGTGCGAGTCTTCGGTGGCCCAGACGACCTCGAGGGCTTCGTTAGCGTTGTTCACAGCCACCGACTTGGGTTGAATGCCCAGTGGGATAGAGGACGAGTCCAAGATCCGCTCCATGGCGACGGCATGGTAGCAGATGGAGCAGCGGCAGTTGTCACGCAGCCACACGTGCAGGAAGGCACTGCAACGTCCAGGAAGGTCGAGGATTAGAGCGGTTCAGTTAGCGTTAGAGTAGATTGCAGATAGCGCACCTTGTCTTGCCGTTGTCCCACGTGAGCTCGACCTGCTCGGACGTGGCTTGAGCTTCGGTGATGGCGACCATATTGGAAGATCTCAGTGGAGGAACGCGGCTTGGAAAGGCCGTTGAAGTGATGGGGAGCAAATCCAAGAATGGGCAGCGGTTGGGGACGCCTTTATAAACCGAGAGCAATAGGGTTTCCCCTATCTGCGCTTGGGACAGAAGACATGTCTCGCCGTGTTCGACGCGCGTGATCTTTGCGCAGAGCTTCTTGCCCGTGTGGCTTGATTGGCCGGTAACTCACATGTGGGCAGCGTCCAGGTGGGCGTCGAAGTGATGGCGAGAGCCGGGAGTTGCCTTCACAATGAGCTGCTGTCACCAGGATGGAGCCTTATAGGGGTGACACCTCGACTTATAGGGCGACGCCTCGCCTTGACAGAGAGACCAGCTCAGCAGACCTCGTCCAGCTTAGACCGCACGGCTGCAGTCGAAGAGAGACCGCCAGAATAGGCGCATGATCTTTGCGCCCTCCCTCAGCTGCAGCAATTGCTCCTGATGCAGACGTGCTCCGGGAAGCGACTGGGAATTGGATGCTGCCATCTAACCCTCATGCCCTCCAGCAATTCCGCGTTTGCAGCCATGTCATGGACCGCACGTCCATCTCCAGTCAACGAAGAGAGTGGCAGCGAACGCATTCCTGCGTGTCTGGATGTCCGCACTGCAGACTCCGCAGCTGCATTAATACACGTATCTTCTTCAATCTCGGCACTGACATGTGAACGAGTTAAACCGAGTTGGACCGCAGTAGCGTTCCGCTTGCGTGTCAACTGAGCAGCAACGTGGACAAGAGATCGTCGATAACGGCCACTCCGGACTGGATGAACGATCCGTCGAGCCGCCAATCAGGTCGAAGGCGGTGACACATGGCCGGGTGGTCGCTGATAGGTGCCACGCGCTTCAACTGCTCCGCCCAATCAGGAGGCGCCACTGGACCCTGTGGCCGAACCGTGGGCTTCAACGCGGCCAATGCAGGACGATGATGGCTGCAACGCGGGCCACGGCGGCGTGATTGCTGTGCGGGCACGGAGCTCATTGGACAGGGGGTATCGAGCGCCGTACCACAGTCTTCGAACACGTTCTTCGCCTGGCTCTGGAGCGTCCATGTGTCTGTATCGTTGCAGATACCTTGAGTTCAGGGACTTCTGCGTGTTCTGCAGCGCTTGCAAGTCGCGTTCTTGTCTTCCGACGATTAGCTGGATAGCTCTCCACCCGGCCATCCCCATTGCGTCACAAAATTCGGTTGCAAGCATGTACCCCACGTGATGATCATCTCCTGACATGTGTATCTCTGGCACCTCAAGCTCCCTTCCCGCCCGAATCGGAGCAACTGCCTCCGCAACCGCGACGTGCACTCGCAGCATCGTGCTCGAGCTTGTTGACCGCCACGACCGCCCAACAAGGTTGGTCTCCTTCATCGAAGACACCTGTCCATGCTAGACTCCCATCAAGTCTCCACGATTTGAGTCTCCTTGTTGCCAATCCTTGCTTGCAACTCCCCCACCCACTTATCTTTGAGTCATTCAACAATTTGCCACGGCAAGCCAACGGTCCTCCCCACTCTCGGCATCTATCCCAGTCACCACCGGATCTCTATGCAGTTGCTTCGGCCCTGGCTGTCCCCAGCGGCGGCTCTGCTGCTGGCAAGCGCTCTGCCAACGAACCTCGTGCAGGCCGAACAAGCCAATCAACTGGACTTCGCGGCGTGTCCAGCAAGCCACAACCCCGAGTTCTACTGCTGCAAGTACTCGGAGACCAGCATGGAAGTGTACACCAAGTACAATCGCCCCACAGGCGGCGCCTATGAAGAAGACTACCGCAAAGGTTGGAACGAAGGGCGGCGCGTGAACTACCCGTACCACAAGTTCACTCCGGACTCGCCCACGTTCTACTACAACGAGCCAAACACGGTCTGTCGCATGCAGGTGGTGGTCACGGACTTCGAATTGGGGACCATGTCCTACGAACTGCAGTGTGCGAGCTCCAACGCCACTTTGGCGGAGGCTTCCCAGGACGCCATGGTCTTCTGGACGTCCCCCACCAACTCCCGCAACAACAACGCGTCCTTCCCTATCGGAGCTCAATGCTCAAGTCTCATGGACTCCGATGGCCTGGTGGACGCCACAGCCAAAGCCGCCTGCGCCTCAGCATCATCCTCAGTGACGCCGCAGTTCACCACGTACGGGGAGGGCAAGCTGCTGCTCGTGTACTTCCTGTACTTGGCCGTGTTCGTGTTCATCGGCCTCTGGATGAGTTACAAACAGCTACTACAGACACAGAACCACTCAGTGAACGAGATCTCCCGTAAACTGCTGACGTCGCCTGCTACGCCACTCAAATCGGTGGCTGGATACACGGAGAGCGGTCGCAATTCCCTCGTCCGGAACTCCGATCTGCTGATCCAGCATGTGGCCGGAGACAGCGTCTTACAGACGGGGTACAAGGCCTCCAAGGTCGGCTACGCCGTGTTCGCGTACTTCCTAGCGGCGTCCGTGGCCCTCAACGCCCTCATCATCATCGTGATCTGCGACTACTACGCCGAGTTCACGCCCACGCTCTTCGGCGCCGACAATGCGCTCGTGTTCTTCATCGTCTGGGCCTTTTCCGCCGTCTGGTTCGCTGCCATCGTCTTGGTCCGCGAACGTCTCGTCAACTTCTTCCGGGTGCGAGTGCCTCTGGCTAACGCCGAGTACGTGCACCTCCTCAAGCGCGACGACACCGAAGTGCTGCTGGCCGATCGCTCCGGCGTCTCTGCTTTCGTGCAACGTATTGAGTCCCTCTTCTCCCGCAAGGGCAAGCTCAGTGGCTATCAGCAGACCGTGCCGGTCCAGCAGACGGGCTCGCTACGACAGCTCCAGTTCCAGCATCTGCGCTATATCTTCGACAACGCTGAGAACCGCTTCGTGCCTGGAGCAGTGGCACTTGGCGTCACTCATCGCGATATTATGAGGGACGCCGAAGGCCTGAGCTCCTCGGAAGCCGAGCGAAGACTGGAGACCGTGGGACCGAACGCCGTGGATGTGGACATGCCATCGATCGGCAAGTCGTTGATCCAGGAGTTCTTCACGCTCTTCTACATCTACCAGATCATGTGCTACTACGTCTGGTACTACTTCACCTACTGGAACTTGGGCATCGTCATGACGATCGTGGTGCTTGGCACAGCGGTGATCAACATCTACACGAAGCGCAAGATGCAGGCCTCCATCGTCCAGATGACGCGCTATCGAACGCAAGTCTCCGTGTTCCGAGACAACGAGTGGAAGGTCCTCGACTCGCCTCTGGTCGTCCCTGGAGACGTCGTGAAAGTGCCGGAGAACTGGATTCTGCCGTGTGATATGGTCATCGTACGCGGCTCCACGGTCTCAGACGAATCCATGCTTACAGGAGAGTCCATGCCGGTCCAGAAGTTCCCGATCCCAGATCACAGCTCAACTGTCTACGACCCGGAAGGTCGCAGCAAGAAGCACACGCTCTTCTCCGGTACTCGGGTGCTTTCCTCCGGCCGGAACGAGGAGATCCTCGCGGTGGTGCAGACTACAGGCGCCCATACGACCAAGGGCCAACTCATCCAGTCCATTCTCTTCCCGGTTCCCATGCGGTTCAAGTACGACGAGCACCTCAAGGCGCTGATCGCTCTGCTGCTGATCTACGCTGTCATCGCCTGCTACTTGGGCATCAGCTTCCTCACCAGCAACGGCAAGCTCACCAACAAGATGACGGCCTTCTGCTACTGCATCTTCCTCATCTCGGCGGTCGTGAGTCCCTTGCTGCCTGTAGTCACGACGGTGGGTCAAGTGAACGCTGCTACTCGGCTCCAGAAGAGCGGCATCTTCTCCCTGAACGTGCAGCGAATCACTCTCTGCGGGAAAGTGCGTGTCTTCTGCTTCGACAAGACCGGCACTCTGACCAAGCAAGGACTCGACTACTTGGGCGTCCAGCCCGTGGCCGCCAACGATCAAGTCTTCCTGCCGATTGTGAAGGACGCAGACACGGCCACAGCCTCCAAGGAGACGCAATACGCGCTGGCCACGTGCCATTCCGTGGGCTCCATGGACGGGAAGCTGGTCGGCAATGAGGTGGAAGTGCGCATGTTCTCGGCCACTGGCTGGACGCTCGTGGAGAAGGAAGGCAGCCAGCCGTGCGTGACGTCTCCGGCCGGAGAGGAGCTCGAATTCGTCAAGCGCTTCGACTTCGACCACCATCGGATGGCTATGAGTGTGGTGGTGCGTAACCGGTCGACCGGCCAGCGCTTCGTGTTTTGCAAGGGCTCGTACGAGCGCATGCAGCAGTTGAGTCAGCCGAGCAGCGTGCCGAGCGACTACAGGGCTGTGGCGGACCGTCTGGCCAAGGACGGCTGCTACGTTCTGGGGCTTTCGTATCGCGAACTGCCCAGTGACTGGACGACTGAGCAGGTCGATGCTTTCGTGAGTAATCGCGACGCGGTGGACGAAAATTTGTCGCTGCTAGGCCTCATTCTCTTCCGGAACGAGCTGAAAGAAGATACGGGCGCTGCTATCGAACAGCTCAAGGCTGGAGACATCCGAGTGGTCATGATCACGGGAGATAACGCCATGTGCGGCTGCTATATCGCTCGGAACAGCGGCATGGTGGCTCCGGAGTCGCGTGTGATTCTCGGAGCGATGGTGACGGCTCCGCAGTCCCTCAGTCGCTTAGTATGGAGAGACGTGGACGACGACTCCATCGAGTACACTCTGCCCGAACTCAAGAGCAAGCTGGCGGCTGGTGAAGATCTGGAACTCGCCATCACGGGCACCGTCTTCAACCACTTGATCTCGATCGGGGAGATGCAGAGTCTGCTGTTTAAAGTACGAATCTTCAGTCGCATGACCCCCGACGGGAAAGTGGCGTGTGTGAAGATGCACATGGATGCTGGGGCCGTGACGGGAATGTGCGGAGATGGCGGGAACGACTGTGGAGCTCTGCGGATTGCGCACGCCGGCGTGGCTCTCAGCGACGCGGAAGCGTCGGTGGTCTCTCCCTTTACCAGTAAACCCAAGACGATCCAGTCTGTGGTGGATATCTGTCGCGAAGGGCGCTGTAGCGTGGCCACTTCCTTCGCTTCGGTCAAGTTCCTCATCATGTACGGCGTCGTCGCGTCCACCTTGCGGCTTTTTCAATGGTATCACGCGGTGATCATGAGCGAATGGTGCTTCATCCTGGCGGATGGCTTCACTTTAGTGGGCCTTTCCTACGTGATCACACTCTCTAGACCACTCCCCGATCTCCACGAACAACGACCGACTTCTAGTCTCATTGGGCCTACGACCTTAGCCTCCATCGTCGGCCAAGAGGTCATCAACGTCATCTTCCTCTTCAACGGAGTGCATCTCCTCATCAATGAGGTTTGGTACTGTCCCTTCACTCCGGACAACGTAGATCTGGCCAAATGGTGGCTGCTCTCGGACAATCACATGGCCACGACGCTCTTCTTCACGGTCATCACGCAGCAGCAATTGGCGGCTTGGGTCTTCAGCTTCGGCTCGCGGTACCGCGCCTCCATCTGGCGGAACTACCTGCTCGTGGCTTTCTTCGCCGTCCTCGTGGTGCTGGACGTCTACCTGATCCTGGGAGAGCCCAGCGTCGTGATGGATCTCTTCCGCATCTCCAGCGCCACCGATGTCGTGGTGCTGCCGGATATCCCCATGCCGCTCTCCTTCCGAGTCAAATACTTCGGGCTACTGCTCGGGAACGTCGCCACCGTCATCCTCTTCGAGTACCTCGTGGTGTTGGGACCAGTTCGCAACTACCTGAGGAACAGATTCCACAGAGACCATCTCGCCATGCGCAAGTGAGTCCGCCAGACCCAGAAGCTCGGCACTCCTCTATATATACCGACTGACACTGAGGTTCGCTGGCTGTCCTTGTTGAACGATAAGAATAGTCTCGTCTTGCTTCCTTGGGTGTGGCTTGTCATTTGTCGGGGGCTTGGGCGATGGTGTCGAGTCCCTCGCGGTCTTTGCCGCTCACAACGAACGACGTCCGCGAGTATCTCACTCGTCAGTCTGCAGCGTGCGATTCCCGCATTGAGGCCGCGTACATGAAGCTCTCGGCTCGGCAAGGCCGTAGTGGTCTCTCCTCGTCCATGACCTTCGAATCCTCGAGCAGATCCGATGATCGAGAGACCCGAAGACCTCGTGTGGCCTCCTTGAGTCGCAGTGTTCCATCATTTCGAGGTCTCACAGCTTCGGAGGACCTGGCGCGGCCGTCTACTGCCCAAAAGCGGAGGCCCCTCAGTGACTCCACTGTAGTCCAGCCTCGGGGGATTCTGAAGAAGACGCAGTCTCCTACTGCTCCAGTCCGCAAACGATCAGCGGAATCGCCTGATGCGTGGTTCCAACGCGTCATGCAGGCCAAACAGCTCTCTCCCATGGATCTCTGTGAGCTCTTTTCCTACGGAGACTCTCGAAAACACCCGCTTGTGCCGCTCAGTCACGTCTGCGAAGTGCTCTTCGACTTGGATCCGGACTCAGCCAATGGGTCAGACCCCGTCACCGAGGAAATGGAGGTACGACCTTCCCTTTCAGCTCTCTTTGAAGTCGGTTGAGCTAACTCTCGCTGGCTGCCAGGACTTCCTGTATCAATTCGCGACGGAAGAGCGCGGCTCAATCGTCCTCAACGTTCGGGAGGCTCTACGAGCGCTGGACATCTGGCAGTCTCGCGTGGTTTCCTCCAGTGGCTCCAAGAGTCCGACGAAGCTGAAGGATGACTCTCGGTCCAAAGCGATCGTGCTGGAATCCAAGAACAAGAAACTCCTGAGCGCCATCTCGAGTCTTCAAGACGCCAATCTGCGCCTAAGTCGCCAACTTGATGCTTCTACCTGGCAGTCAAACGAGGGGGTGGCTCCTCCAGCCTGGTCGCCGCGAAGTCGAGCTGCCGTGACCGTCCGAGTGACGTCAAAGCCGTCCAGTATCCAGGTTTCGCCGGTCAAACCCACCGTCCTCTCGTCCTCCACGGTGCTTTCATCTTCGAAAGCGCTGTCCAGTATCGTGAATCGGCACGAGAAGGAGCTGGTGGCCATGGCGAACGCACTGCAATTGTAAGAGCGGATGTACTGGGCTGTGGTGTCTCCTCTTTTACTCACGTTTGCCTTACTTCCTGACGCTGTAGCACTGGTGTGAAGCAGCTCGAGGACCTTCTGGCCGAAACGGATGGCGCGTCAACGGGATTCGTGAGTTTGAAGCACCTTTGCTGGCTATTGATGGATCGATTCCAGCTCGAAATCGGGGAGACGAGACTTCTCGAAGTGTGTATGGGAATGAATTTCAACTCACAAGCCCAACTGGATTACAAGGAGTTCGTGAATGTGCTGCTGGACATCCTCATCTATGCGCTGCCCAACCTCCGCGAGTCTACGAAGCAGAAAGCTCTCAACCAACTGGAGAAATACCTGCAAAGTGGCTTCCCACCGGGTCGTGAAGGTGTCCGCCATCTACTTGACGAGCTCTGCGCTAAGTACGATTCGGAAAACTCCCGTTGCATCTCGATGGGAGAGCTGCTGCGAGTTTTCCATGTCGATCTGGTGGAGCAACACGCCTTCAAGCTGCACTTCCCACTGTCCGAGCAAGAAACCTTACAACTGGCCCATCCATTCGTCCAAAGAAGTCCAAACACTGAGGCTGCAGGCGGATTTCTGTCATATCCGGAGCTTTTAGACGCGATTTTCGGTCCCTTTCCTATGGATCTCGACCCCGAAACGACTCAATCCAAGCTGGGGACGCGCGTGTTGCACTGGGAGTTCTGGCGTGGCCTTCGAATCACGCTTTGCGGTGGGAATCCGCTATTGGAACTGAAGATCCAGGCGCAAATCAGCAAGATCCTCGCGAAATTGGACCCCACGGCCACGTTTTCAGTCTCGAGAAGGTACTTCCAGCGCATTTTCGACCGCCACATCAGTCCCGAAGACATGGTCGTGCTTCGAACAGCGCTCACGACCTCAGAGACCGACAAAATGAGCGATGAAGGTCCGTTTTTACGCTACGACGTGCTGTTAAAACTGATTTTCGGGTCGCCTTCGCTGGTCGATGACGAGTTCTTCAACTCCCAAATCCGAGTCAAGCTGGCGCGAGAAGAGGAGCGCCTGCGAGCGTTCGTCACCGACCTGATGGCGGCTCATGGGGCAGCACACAAACTCGAGCTACTGGCCTTCCATGACGCCTTTGCCGTCCAGGCAGCAGCCTATCCGCTGACGATGGTGGAGCTGCTCTATCTCTTCGGAGCGGTGGACGACAAACATGAAGGAGCGATTGCGGTGAAGACGCTCCGGAATTTCCTATCTCAACGCTGCTGGAAGACCCCCAGAAAACTGAAAAGCGAGGAATCGGAGGCTTCGAACGCTGTCAACAGCGGCGACAGCTCGAAAAGTGGGTGCGTGGAGTCGATTTCGAAGCTCGTTGCTGAATGCTGCGCTGTCTACGACTTGGAGCGGGCTCTTATATCCCAATCTGAAGGGGATCGGAGCTGGGTTTCCTCCGAATTGATGATTTCTGAGCTGGAGAAGATGGTGCGTGAATTGTGCATCGAAGGAGTTGAACGGGAGCATCTGAAACTCCTGATCCAGTCAATGTGTACCAAATCGAGCTCCATCCAGGATCGCAAGCCTCCGTCGCGCGGTGCCATCCACATTGCAACGTTTTTCGACTCGATTTTCGCCTGGGAAGCGATGATTCGAACCACGAGACTGCCTTCCACCCTGGTCGAAGTGAAGAAGGCGTTTGAAACCTTCGACTGGGATCGCAATGGCTCGGTTCGAGGCCAGGATTGGAACAAAGTATGGCGTCTCGTTGATCTGAGGTGCCGGAACATGGCCCAGTGGGAGGTCCGAGTTCTTCAGAGACGCTTCCCCAGCCAGTCAAGCGAGCAGCGCGATGACCGAGGCATCGACTATGCCCGGTTACTAGTGTTTTTACTCGATTTTCATCAAAAACGAGCGAGAAAGAGCCTCCAAGAGCACGTGCTTGGGCTTTTCTTGGGTCAATTCGCAGCAGATCATCGTCGAATCTCCACCGCAGAGATGGAAAGGCGGTTCCGAGCGCTGGATCCCGACGACAAGGGGTATTTCAACTCGATGGATTTGAAAGCCTATTTGGCCCAGGAATGGAACTCCTCTCCGAGTTCATCGGCTGAAAGCGACTTGGAAAGGGACAACTTGCTGGTCCTGCTGGAGAATTCCGACGCGCTGGCGTCTGTGATGCGTCTTCTCGCCGGCAAACCCTCCGTCAACGCTCAAACCTCCAGCAAATCAGCCCCAACGATGATCACCTTTAGCCGTTTCCGCGAGCTCGTCAGCTCCCTCGCTGCCCCCACACTGTTTTCTTCTTCCCAGCAGCCTCGAAGCAGCGTTCTTGATGGAGAGGTGGCTCGGGTGGCGCCTTGCAAGCTCTCAACTCAACATGGAGACGAAGTGTCGCCTTTTGAAGGGGAGCGACAGACCATCTCCAGTCTGCGAGCGCTTGAAATCACGATTCTTCAGATCGCCAGCGAGTTCGCGGACTGGAAAGGCACTATCTCTCCCACCCAAGCCTTCCGGTACTTCTCGTTAGGCTCCACATCTTCAGCTGATACAAGCGGCCCTCGAGCTTCACCACCGAGCTCTCCAGTACGAAGCCAGAGCCCCGGAAGTCCCACAAGAAGGGGCAGTGGGGTCTCCCTGACTGTGAAAACTCCCCAGCGGGAGCTGGAGGGGTCCACACTGGACCCTTTGACGCCTTCCAGACTCAAGCAGCTCCTGCAGATTCGCCGCCACTTGGTCGTGTCCACGCATCTCCTCAGCCAGTTCTTCCTGCATATTGGCTCGCCTTCCAAGTACTTCCTCGAGCTGCAGCACTTCGCCCGGTGGGTCGCTCCTATCTCCGTAGAACTGCAAGCCAAAGTGCGTGGAGTCGTGCTGCAAATGATCGTCAAAGGCAAAGGAGGCGGAGGCAAAGTGGACCTCGACAGGTTCCTGGCTCAACTCCAGCGGCAACTTCAGGACTCGCCATTGCTCGCGGGAGCTTCCGAGCTTCAGTTTGTGCCTGCCTCTTTGCTGCTGATCAAACTGCATCAGCTCAACATTCCGTTGAGCAAGCAGGAGCTTCTCGGTCTTCTCCGTCACTTCGGGATGGAGGAAAGTCTCCAGCAGGTCGACTACGCGCTGTTTCTTCAACGTCTGTACGAGTTCAATGCGTTCAAGACAGCCAAGTAAGCACAGCGCGGCAGACCAAATAGCATATCTTTCATTCGATTCAGTGTGCTCGGTTGATAATGAGGTACGTTGCAGTCTTTAGAGGGAGGGGCCTGTCTCCTGAGAAAGCTTGACGGTGATGGCATAACTCTGCAGGCTTCGAGGCTCCGCTCGAACTCGCTTGGCTTCGTGAGCATAGCGCTTGTACTCGCCATTGCTGTAATCATTCCAGCACAACCACAACAGACGCGTTAGTGAACTCAGCTAGGCACAAGCAGCGACCGATTGCAGACGCTGGACTCACTAGAAGCAGAACACGACGAAGGTCGTGGTGACGAGGAAGACCATGATCCACTCGGGGCTCGCGTAGAAGTACTTGGGCGGCACGTGGCCTGTCGAATCCACGTGCGTTCGTCGCAGAACACTAAGCCCAGGCACCACGATTGCAGATAGGAAGTTCCCACAGAGCTGTTGAAGCGCCGCGACGGTGGCTTCGCTGGTCGGAAACGCGCATTCCACGCCCAGTTCCAGTACAATCGGCTGCAGCGGACCGAGCACGGCGCCCAGGAAGAGCAGACTCACGAGGGTGGCGGTCACGTTGTCCTTGGGGACCAGTCGGAACGTGGCTACAGCCACCGCAGTCAGCAGTAGGCACAGCTGCAGCGCAGTCTTGTGGTTGCGCTTCTTGTCCACGTACTGACTGATCACCTGACCTCCGATCAGTGAACTGACGATGAACGCAGCTCCCACGAGCCCGATATGCGCCTTGGAGAAGTGTGCGACGCTCAAGAACTTGCCCAGCAGCGCACACATGGCGTTCAACAAGCATTCCGCCACGGAGAACGCCACGACCGTGTTCAAGAAGCCCTTGTGCGTGAAGGCGCTGGCCCATTGGCTCCAGTCGTACTCCTCGCTTAGTGACACGATGGACGCCGTCTCCATCCTGGTCGTGGACGGAAAGGACCGGAAGAAGGCACATCCAGCCAGCCAAGACGCGATGGCCAATAGAGCCACGTACAGGTTCCAGTCGGGCACTTCGTCGCTGCAATGCACGATGAACGGCGCCGTGAGGTACACCAGCGCAGTGCCCATAGCGTTGGCATTGACGGCCACACTAGTCGACGTGGCGCGCATTGAAGGCGGGAACCAGTTCGCAGAGAGCACGGGTGGGGAGTTCACCATGAAGGGCATCGCGATGGACGCCAGGATCTGGCCGAAGAGCGTCAGATACGCTTCGGTCACGGGTGAGAACAGGCAGGCGAAGTAGCGTAAGCTGGCGCCCAGCGCCTGAAGAAACCCGCCGAGGAGAACTCCATAGCGAAGGCCTTTCTTATCCATGATCCAGGACCCGATGAAGGAGCACGGGATGTACGAGATGAAGTAGACGGTAATGAGCTCCGTCGAGTGAACCTGCCAAAACACAAGTTATTAGGATTGGCAAGCGCAGGAGAAACGGTGGCAAATGGCACACTTACGCGCTCTTCCCATCGAGTCTCGACGATGCTGGAGATAGGCGCGTACGAGTAGCAGATGCCTTGGTTTACGGCCGTAAGCACCGACAAGATCGCGAGCATCACCCATTTCTGACGCGAAGCACAGGACGACTTGGCGGCCTTGCGCTTGTCCAGTTGCCCCAGAAACGTGCCGTAGTCGTCGCCCTCCATGTCTTCATAGACCGTTGTCGCCATATTGGAAGCCATAGCGTAGCAGCAATTTTGATGTACGCCCTTGCTGCGCTTTAGTGGAATCCCAGCGCTCGTGCTCGCTTTGCTGCACTATTGTTCAATCCCATGAGTTGTCGATCAACGGCCGGCAGTGAGGAAACGCAAACGTCGCTGCTAACGAGGCGTCTTTGGTGCCTGCGCTGGTCAAATGGAGGTTTCGAAACGACTCGTGCTATACCTGAGGTGGCAGGTTGATGCATTCTCGTCGAAACGGTGGAGAGAAAAAAGAAAACAACAGCCTTTTGGCTGGAGAAATGCGCGATCCTTCAACGGAATTTGTCGCAAGAACCTGCAAGTGGTCAAAGAGCCGCCAGCTTCTTCGCTCCGACTGAGCCGCGCAACCCTCGTTCTCCCAAGGGAGGGCTTGTTCGCCCTCTGTGGCCGGATTGCTCGAGCTCTTGGTGTCAGAGACATGGACGCATGCGTGTTCTTGGGGGTGGAAGCGAACTTCAACAACCAAGTGTAGCCATCTGATCACAAGATGGATACATTTGACCTCAGTTACGTGTCACTTACATCTACAGGTACTACGATGCCATGGCCTTCAAGCGATTGCCGCGATCACTACCTTGGTTCTGCAGGAACTCCTGTACACATACAAGGTGGAGACAATGGGATCGGCCGTCAGTCACTCGGCCATCCCATCACTCCTTCGTCGGAAGGCCGCTTCGCTTCTGGAATGACGGTTCGGAATGATTGCTCACTATCTGGGAGCTCTCGAGCCACACAAACAGAGTTCCAATGAACCTGCTCCCCGAATATTCGGAGCCGAACGAGGCAGACGCGGTGCTCCAAGCAGCTCTGGAGTTCGTCGACGCGTTCGACGGAGGCGATACCAACAGCCCCCAGTCTCTCCTACCCGCCGACGCTGTGGCGACCAAGAAGTCTGAGGTGGACACGCGAACGTACGACCAACGACGTCGCCAACGGAAGAAAGCGGAGCGTGAACGGCTACACAGCCAACTGGAGGCGTACGAAGCCCAACTGGAGCTTCTACGGCTCCAGCGGCTGACTTCGGACCGGGGGAACTGCCTCGTAAATCCAGACAGATCGCTCTGGAGTGTCGTGGCAATTGAGGAAGCTGGGAAGCGGCGAGAGGCCGAGGAACTGAATCGGCGGCTGAGAGCTCTCCTCGCTGAGCTGCTCAGGTCGACGGAGGGGCTTCGGCTTCTTACAGCCAACGAGTCTCCTCTCCTTACGGTGAGTGTGAGTGTTCGCCTTTGGCTCAACATGACGAGTCTCGATTCGCGTATACTAAAGCAGGTTTTGTTTTGCGGTGGAGAGCAGCAGATCGAGACGGTCCTGCGTGGTCTGCCACGCCAAACTGGCAGGGTTCCTTCCCTGCTATTCACGAATCGTGCCGCCATCGTCTCGGACCTGAAGGAGACGATGAAGCAGGTCGTCAATTCGACCGCTTCCGTGTTTGAGAGTTGCCGGGTGTTCGAGGATTCGAATGCAGTGAACGCAATTTCGTGCTCGACGCGAATCAATCGGCAGGATCCGATCGCTGGGCCCTGCATTGAGGTAGCCGCCACTACGCCATTAGCGTGCGACCTCAACAAGGCGGTCGCTGTTCTATGGAGCATGCTAGTCGGTCTCGAGCTCTTCGGGTCGAATCATCTGCTGAGTTTTGAGGTACGTCGTGATAGCGTGTGCTCCACAACGAGGCCATTGCCTCAACTCTAAAGGATACTTGCTCTGTTTGCAGTCGAGACAGATAACCTCGCGGTCGGCAGAAGTGGACTACACCTTTGGCTTCGGTAAGGGCGACACTTTCATGACGCTCGACGGCGTCTCTTTGGTGGAGAAGTTCGAGATGCAGCATGGCGTTCAGTTTGTGTGGACGTCACTGTTGACGCATCCCAACGGTCAGCCTTGCTTGAGATCGCGCGGGTGGATCCTAGTCTCGTCTTCCAGGAACAATCCGCTGGCGTCCTCGGTGGTTCGCGTCTGCTGTCGCATTTCCAAAGGAGGCTGCAAGGCGCCAGGTTACTGCGTGACACGGAACCGCCTCAGCGTGAGGGCGCACCAACTCAAATCTAAGAGCAGGATGGAGCGCTTCCAGCAGACGCTTCTGGAGCGAACGGAGCCGCATCCTGCTATGCAGCTGACCCAGTGAAGCAGCTCGCGAGGCAGCGGCGCTGATCGATCAAGCGACTTCTGAAGATCTGGCCAGGAAAGTGCATGTAGAATGATGGTTATGTTCGTCAAGAATGAATGCAGAAGTGAAATCTGGTCACCTTCCACCTTTCTCATGAGTATCGGAAGGGAGCCGAGCGAAACACGCAGCACACCGCCATGGACGAGCTGCTGGAGCTGCCGGCGCCGGAGGAAGCTGAGGCGGGGCTTGAAGACGTGCTGGCATTCATCGACACGTGCGACGTGACAAACGTCGCTGTCTGTACGTGCACTGAAGCGGAATCAATCGCACTCAGCAAGCGCAAGAGTGCCCAACGAGCTTACGAGCGACAGCGACGCGAACGCAAGAAGGCGAGGCGTGTGTTGCTTCAGGAGCAGGTGCAAGAGCTAGAAGCCCAGCTGGAGCTTCTGAAACTGGAACGTCAGGAGACGTGGCAGCTTGGACAGTACACCACTGGATCGCGATGGCAGTACACAGCGAGCGAACAAGCGAAGCTGCGACACGAGGCGGAAGAGCTCAATAGGGAGCTCAGGATGCTGTTGGCTGAGGGGACGAAGGCCACCAAGGCGCTGCGTAGCGTGTTGACCAAGCATCCGACACTCGTGACGGTACGTACTCATCGAGATGCATGCAGTGCTGCGGTCGAGATACAGCAAAGTGACTCAATTGTATTATGGTTTACGCTCTTTCCAGCGGATTCAGGCCACGTTGGAGCGTTGCTCTATCCCAATCCCCAGCAATCTATCTCCTCCGCTGACAAGCCATGGATCCATCTCTGCGAACCTCAAGGGGGTCATGGCTCAGCTCTTGAGTTCGATCGACGCCGTGTTTGGCGATTGGGATTCAGTGGAGGCCATATCGACTTCATCGTCCATCAAGCAGCAGGACCCGCTGGATAGCCCGTATATCGAGCTGCAAGCCACGACGCCAGTGGCGTGTGACCTCAATACCGTGAGCACGATTCTCTGGGAAATGCTCCTTCGACAGGAGCTATTCGGACCAAAGAGCTCGGCCATTCTGAGTCTCAAGGTGCGGGATTTCTTTTGGCCTGCCTTGCCATTTGATTGTGAAATTCGAGTACTTATTGCTGCCTACCTTCTCTCCCTTAGACACAGTTGATCACGCAGCGATCGGCCGAGTTTGAGTTCGCATTTTGCCTCGAAGGGCCTTGCGAACCGACGGTCTTTGACGGCGCAACTTTGATGGAGAAACGGGAAGAAGCGCATCGCGTTGTGCTGTTATGGACGTCAGTGTTCGTGCATCCAAGCGGCCAGCCAGCCTTCCGGTCCCGCGGCTGGATCATGATCACCAGATCGCCCAGTAATCCGCTGACGGCGTCCGTGATCCGCATTTGCTCTCGCATTTCGAAAGGCGCCTTGGGCTCTCTCGATACCGATGAGAAAACCGACAGTGTGTTGGCTCGAAGCAAACAACTACAGGCCCAAACGAGGCTGGAACGCGTTCAACAGAGAATTCTGCAACGCATTGACGAACAAACGGATCGGTGAATGTATGGGAATGATAAGTGAACGAAGAAAACCTGAGTGTTGCTTAAGCGGAGACGAACGCCGCCAGATCTCCCCGTCCTGTGGCATTGAGCATGCTCTTCTGGAGCAGCAGATGCTTCGTCTTCATCTTCGATCCGATCTCACCCAGCGCCATATTGCGAACTCGATCGATGTCTTCGCTTTCAGCAAACGCGGAGCCTTCCACCTTCTTTGCCACGAGACGGTAGCGGGAACGAACAACAGACTCATGTGCCGCATTTGTGGGAGACCTAGTAGCCGCCATCCAACCGCGCTCTCGAAAGCAGATCCCCCCGCTTTCGTGGAAGAATAGCGCGGTCCAGATGATGGCGATCCAATCGCTCTCTTCGAACTTGCGCATTAAGCCGATCCCATCGAGACGGACGCTCTCTCCAGAGAAAGCCAAATTCACAGTAAAGTCCTTCTCGATCCCCCCATCGCCGCAGTCCCTTCGTGCCTGGAAGTTGCGCAAATGAGCAGGTTCGGGGCTTCCATTCTTGCGCCAGTACTTTACACGAAGCAGCTCTTTGGCACTTGCGAGACTGCAACCGAGAGGGGTCACCGACGTCACTTTTGTGATGGGGCCTGCGATTGGATCCAACTGAACGTCGTAGTGACATGCGAGCGACGGCGGTGATGCCGCTGCTGTTTCTGCTTCTGCGTTGACATCCAGCAGCGCTTTCACTTCGTCATACAACTGTCGCATCACTACGTTGGTCTCTAGCTTGAGAGCGGCCGGGTTGTCGCGGAAAACACCCGGCTTCAAGCGAGTCGTGTCTTCTTGGCACACGGCCGGACTCGGAGACGGTGACCACTGAGACTTCACTTGCAGAGCGTCGCAGCGCATACTGCTATCCAGTTGGACGTCCTACAAAGTAGCATACGGACAATGCACAGAATGTAATAGGAAATCAGTCGTGGCCAGCCATTCGTACAGAGAAGCAGCGTCGACGTACCTGCAGTGGGGGCAATTTGTCCAGCAAGGCGCCCAAAGCTTTCGACCGTTTGATCTCTAAGTTCACTGCCTTTCTCAACGAAATGTTCAGCAACTCCGCTTCGATGGAATCCTTCGGCCGTGCAGGCCCCACAAACGCCACTACGCTCTCGTCTCTCGCCAGGACCTTGTTCTGGATCAGACTGGTACTGGCGCTGACTGTGGTTCCGGCACTGCTGGTGTGGTGCCGAGTGCGCTGCAATTTTGCCAGCCGACCCTCCAGCAGTTGCGCCTGTTGCTGCAATTCCTGCTTCTCCTCTTTCTTCCGCAGCCGACGACGAACGTCCCGGTCACGGTGGCGCTCTGCTCTGCTGCGCTTATTGCTCGCATGGCTGGCTGTTGTACTGTGTGTGGGGGAATCAAGGCACACGCCGTCGCCCTCGGATACGGGAGAGGACACGCCGCACGCGTCGACGAACGCCAGCGCCGCCTGCAACGCCGCCTGCGCGTCTTCTTCCGGCAGCAGGAAGCTCATGCTCGTCTGTCTTCTTGCTGTCTTCTTGTGGACGAGCTTCGGTTGTAAAGGCGACAGAGGAAGGGACGAAATACCGGTATTTCAGAATTTTTCATGATGACGACGCGGCGAAGAATGCGCCGCTCATTTGTACCACACAAATGGTACCAAACAATAATTCCTCAAATGCTTGGTACGAGCAACGCGAATACATGTAGCTGCTACGTGCTGGGACGGAACTTGTCGGTGGCCCAGTGGTTCCACTCGTGCAGCAGGTGCGACAGTGATGCTGTGAAAGTGAACTGCGTGGCCAGCACGTGTCTAAGTTTCTGGTTGAGCATCTCACCTTGCTCCCTCTCTTGCAATCGTTCGGTGGTGACACTGTCAGAACAGGTTGTGGTGGTTCTTCGCCCGCTTCGTTCGCAGCTCCGTGTGGCCTCTTGTCACGAACTGAGCCGACGCTTCGTCTTGACGCTCTAGGTGGACGATTCGAGCCTCGATATGACGACGCAAACTCGCAATTTCACTTATTCCTCGACCACAGCTGAGTCTTTCGAGTTGAAGGGGCCACACGTCTCCACTTGTTCGCTCGCAACTTCTTGTCTCGGAGGCTATGGCCATCAACGAGCTGTAGTCGTTGCCATCTGGATCTTCACTGGCAACTCCCACTGTTTCTTCATGCGGGGACGTTTCAATAGTGTGCATGGCTTCCGCTGTGCTGAGGTGCTCCTGCTATTGTCGTTCCTTTCCTTCCAGCAGGACTGGAATACCAGCGACGCACTTGTGCTCTTCCATCGGCCTCTGTGTTTGCAGTTTCAACAGTGAGCTGGGTCCATAATCAAATCGATTACGCCGCAGGTTGTGTGGTCGAGGCGATGTGTTCAGACCGCATACCGGTCATCGAAACCGGTATCTCAGAGTGTTGATGTTCAATTGACTTGGAGATCACAAGTGCAAGCGTCCGTAAAAGCAGGGTCTCGCAAGGTAGTCTTCAGGCACCATGCTCTGAACGGACAACTGGAAGAGCTCAAGAGGACGGCAGGTGTGCTGTCCACTCTGCCATCTACCACCCGACACGGAGCTGCGTCGAGCTCGCAGCCATCGCTGTTGGAGGCTGAGCCAACACGTGATACTGAAGCTACCTCGCTATGGGAGCATCTTGCTGCTCGTCAATCAAAGAAACGGGAGCTTGCTCAACTTGAAAACGCCAGTCTTCGAGAGGCTTTACGACGCCAAAAGCGACAAACAAGGACCTTGCAACGGTCGATCAAGCGGCGCTTGCAGAACCAGGTACAGTTCCGTCCGACTCAATTTATCCATTGCCATTGATTCATATTGTCTTCTTGTGTGCTGTGTTGTAGGTCACGACAAGCGCGCTCGAATTGTGCAAACGCCTCCGTCTGGATTGCCGGCAAGCGGATCGCCCATCGAACAACGAGGAAGTTTTCCGCCAGCTGATAGCGGAGGTGGACGACAGCTACGCCACCTTAGACAGCGTATTCGTTAAGGTCAAGATGCAGGAATTCCCTTGTCCGGGCAGACGCAACCTCGCCTCTAGCTGCAGGGCGGCCGGGGTCTTTGCGGAGTTCGTGGACTGCCACGTCCTCCCGTTCGACGCCCGTCAGACTGGCCGATTGCTCTGGAGACTCTTGGCGACGAACGAATTCCAGGGACGTGATGCCATTTTCGAAGACGTAAGCACTCTGAACCGACACGAGCATGGCCATTTTTGCGGCTGGGCTGACTGGAATTGGCTGTTTCTGCTTATTGTAGCACTTCCCGATGAGCGACAGCACCGAATTGGAGTGTTGCTGCGTCGCGGTCAATGCGGGGGAGGTGAACATCTGCTTGATGATGCGGATGGCCACGCGAGTATACTGGGAGCAAGACCGAGTCGTCTTCATTGTGCACACATTGATCGAACCCATCGATGTCGATACTGCTGCCCCTTTACGTGAAACACTGCGGTTGGTGGTCACGCCTGGAAATTCGTCCACTGGGGAATCGGCAATGATGCTGTCTCATCGCCGGATCACGGCTCATCGTGAAGAGCAGCTTGTGCAGATTGATGCTGAGCTTGATCCCGCAGCTTCGCAATGGGACTACGCCATCTCCAACTTCAATCAGCGGGCGTTGGTGCAAGACAAGCATGCATGTCAATGAAAATAACATTTGGCATGCCCCACTGAAGCACTATCCTACATATTTATACATGCAGCACTACATGCACAATGGTTTACTCTGGAGCTTGGAGCACTTCGCGGACTAAAGCGTCCTCCAGCCGCTGATTGGTGCGCGTTATCGAGTCACTCCACAGCGAATTCGCGCCGCCGTCATCAGTCTCCAGCCTACGAGTTGCTTGGCTACTACCGTCGTGAATAGCACTCGAAGTCATATACCTGTGAGACTCCATCACTGTCGTCTCCCCGCACGCCGAAGGAGTTCCTGGACTCACAACCATACGCAGCGTTTCGTAAATCGGGACGGTACCATCGACATCCATCGGCTCGATCAAATTGCGAGCGATAAACACCGTTCGATCCCGTTCCACGTATTTCCGAAACGCTGAGCGCATCAATATGCGGATGTTCATCCCTTCAGCAGGGGAGAAGGTGAAGCAAAAGCTCCTTAGGTCCGTGCTGTCGCCTGCTGGGAAGTGCTGCAATAACAACAAAACGAGTCGTCAGCTCCAATCTACGATGTTTACAGCAGTAGAGCCAACGTACATCGTCGAAAATGGTCGAATGTCCCTTGGATTCGTCTGTTGCTGAGAGTTTCCAGATCATTTTCTCCGTCCGTCGAGCGTCAAAAGGCAGCACGTAGCGATCTAGGATTTCCTCAGTCAATCCCTCGGATTGGCTGCTGGGGATCAGGCGCTGCCGTCCTGGACAAGGGAGCTCGTGCATCTTGAGCTTGTGGAAAACGCCGTCCAACGAGGCATAGATCTCGTCCAGTCCAGCCACGAGCTGTTGGAAAACCTGTTCGTTATTCGACGGTCGATCTGCCTGTCTGCAGTTCAGTTGGAGGCGTCTGCAAAGCTCCAGCGCGTTCCCCATTGCCTGTACAGCACACACGCTCTCAAAGTCAGCAATCATTTGGATAAGCATGGCGACAAAACATCGTACCTCGTTGCGCAAACGCCGCTTGATCAAGCGTTGCAGGGCTTTCGCCTCGTACTTCTGCTGCCTTAGGGCGTCCCGAAGACTGGCATTATCCAGTTCGGCAAGTTCCCGCTTTCTTGACTGGCGAGCTGCGAGTCCCTCCCACAACGACATTGCCTCAATACCTTGCGCCGGCTTGGCTTCGAGTCGCAATGGTTGGCTACTACCGACGCCTCCGCGTCTCACAGACGGGAGAGTCGATCGCACGCCAGACTGCAACTTGAGCTCTTCGAGTTGAGAGCTCAACTGCTTCACAACCTCCCGTAAATGCAGCACCTCGGCCTTGCGTCGTTGACGCCACGAACCTCGCCCCAGGCCGCTGCCTTTCTCCTCTGAGCTACTCGGCGACCTCGACGAATCGTGAAGGACCAGTTGATTCTCTGTCTTCTGCTCTTTCGTGTATGGACCGTCAATGGATCCGGATGGCGTCTCAGTCGCCTCCGCCATCTCGCAATCCGCGAGGAACTCGAGCACCGCGCTTTCGTCCAGAAGGAACGGCTCCTGATCCTGACCCTCAGCGGTAGCGAACGTGGCGTACGCGGCATTGAGAGGAGAGCGAGAGAGCGACAAGCCGCTGCCGGGAGAGGGCTCCTCTTCCTGTTGCTGCGGCGTCCCTCCACGAGCGGCCAAGTCCTCGGGCCAGAACGGAGACCGCTCCATTATTGCTGGAATGATGGTTGGCTCCGTTTGTTGATCCTGATCAAAAAGAGCCGGAGCGGTACACTACCTCAGTTTTAGAGGTTATTCATAGTCCAGACCCCGAATTATCGGCATTTACTGTTTATAAAATATCATTAAAGACATTTGTTTACACCGGTTATCTGTTTTCATAGATGCTAACCTGGGCTTTAAGCCTTAAAGACCAGAATTAACCTAATTTCCTCTTCAGTCAAGCGGGTAGTCAGTCAAAATTGCGGGCTCACGAAGGAATTGCGGCGACATGGCAGCGTTCTGCTCCATCGAGTCGGCGGCAGCTCCACCTTCTGTAGCCTTGGACCAAGATGCTACAGCCGCCCCTCCGTCTCTGCCAGACGCTTCCGCCGTCGCTCCATTCGTACCAGCTCGTGCAAACTCCGAGGAGCTCCTGCTTGATGAGCGCTCCATGCAGGCGTTCCTCGCTGATTTTGACGTGACCATCGAACCGGAGACAACGTTAGACCTGCCAACGCGGCCTGAGCTGAACAACGTCAGTTATCTCCGGGGTTATGGGCCTCGGAACAGAGCAGAAGCGGGTACTTTTAACTCAATTGCTCCACGGAACCAGCAACCGAAGGAGATGGAAGAGTCGGTGTTCGAAACCATGAAGCTTGAGCCAGACTCAGACAAACGTGGGGCTGCGATCGGGACAGTCCAGCGGCGTAAAATCGAGGTGGAGAAGCTGCGTGAGATGGAGAAGCAACTCATTGCGAAACTGAAAGCGGCGAAGCTTGCGGCCAATCTGTCCTCGCCGTCGCCATCTAACGAGGTGAGAGCTCAACCCAAGGTCAAAAAGGCGGAGGAGGTCTGCAAGAAGGCTTGTTGGGCCGAAAGAGCGTTGAGAAGTCCCGCGGAAGTCGAGAATCGGAGACTGCGAGGTGCGTTGGAGTGTCAATTACGGCTCGCGAGGTCTCTGCGCCGCTTGCTTCAACGAAGAATGGGTCACAAGGTACGGCAATTTCAATGCTGAGCTCTGATTGATCTTCAATGGTTGCTCCATGTTTAACGCGTTCTGATTCTCGTATGCTGCTAGACTTTCAAAAACGCAGCAATCGTTTACAAACAATATCGTTTGCTGGAGAGTCCGCCTGTGAATCCAAGCGTAGATAACGACGCAGTGTTCGACAGCCTGATGGTGGGAATAGACGAGCTGTACGCGGGTGTGGACCGCTTTTTCGAGGAAGTCAAGATGCAGGAGCTTCTGCGTCCTGGCCGAAGGAACCTGCGGCCTACCAAGAAATTGGCCGATCAGGTGTTTGTGGAGTTCCTGGATCGCTACGACGTTCCTTTCGACGTCCAGAGCACAGCATCAGCTGTATGGAAGTGCCTGGGAGAGCAAGACCTGGAAACTCAGCGACGGAAGCATCTACTCGCGACTGTAAGTACGTGTTCTTGTCATTTCAAATAGGTATATTTGTCCACTAAGTCATTGCTGTATACGTATACTAGCACTTGGACGCGTCTTCCAGCACGATGCTGTCCAGCTTCAGCCTCACTTTCCAATTCGGCGATGCGGTTTTCCTCATTCGGCATTGTCGAGTCACGCGGAAGTATACTGAGCAAGGGCGGACGGTCTTTGTGTCCCGAACCTTCATTGAGCCGATGAACTATCCGGTCCCCGTCGTCTTCTACGAAACGCTGCGTCTCATCGTCACCGAGAAGGCGTCGTCGTCTTCTGCGCTCGGGCCAACGACGGTGATGCGGTCGCATCTCCAAGCCACAGGGCATGATGTTGGCCAACTGGACGGTCAGAGATGGAAAGCGATTCCCAAGAAAGACGTGGGAGCGGCAGCTTGGGATGCAGCCAGAACCTACTTCAATCACCGCGTGGAAGACGCCTTGGTACAACAAGGGGTGTAGTATACATACAGTATACTGTATACTGGCGTCGCAAATGCTGCTTATCCATCCAACTTGTATTGGTTATGAGCCCATTTGAAGCTCCACGAGGCGGCGGTATACTCCATCTGAAAGCAGCATAAGCTGGTCGTGAGTGCCCTTCTCGACGATAGCCCCATGGTCAGTCACGGCGATCAAGTCGGCGTTCCGGATCGTCGAGAGCCGATGCGCTACGATGATGGTCGTCCGCTGTCTGGCTGCCAGCAATCGATCCAGCGACGTCTGCACCACGCGCTCGCTCTCGTTGTCCAAGGCGCTGGAGGCTTCGTCCAACAGCAGTACCTCTGGGTTCCGTAGGATGGCGCGTGCGATGGCAATTCGCTGCTTCTGGCCGCCCGAGACTTGCGCGCCGTGATCCCCCACGTCAGTATCGAGGCTTTTGGGCAGATTGTGAATGAACTCGAACGCATTGGCCTGCTTGGCGGCCTCCACCACCTCGTCACGGGTTGCACCAGGCTTGCCGAGTGCGATATTCTCAGCAATCGAGCCGGCAAACAGCACAGGCTCCTGACTCACAAGCGAGATCCTCTCACGCAGCCACGGCACTTAGATCACGGAGATCGTTGCCATCAAGCGTGACCTTGCCAGCCGTCGGGTCGTAGAAGCGCTCCAGCAGTGAGATCGCCGTGCTTTTCTCGCTGCCGCTGGCCCCCACGAGCGCCACGGTCTCTCCCCGAGCGACCTTCAAGCTGAAATCCCGGTATATCATCGTGTCTGGACGGGCAGGATATGTAAACTGCAAGTCGTGGAATTCCAAATCGCCTTCGACGTGGGACAGCACGATGCCGGCCGAGGACATGGCGTCGATCTCTGGGATCCGGTTGAGGACTTGGAACACTCGCTGGGCCGACTGCTTGGCCTTCTCCATGTCTGTGGCTCCTTGCGCCGACATGCTCACTGAGAAGGAACTGAGCAAGAAGACCATGAGCACGCCAAACATATCTTCGAAGGTGATGGTTTCGTGCGAGATCCAGATGCCGCTGACGTAGAATAGCAGAGCGGAGACCCAGAAAATCACGCCAAGCGAGAAGCCGGAGGCGGCGCCTTCCACGACGCCTGCCTTGGCGTCCGTGTGCTTGGAGACGTCGAGAAACTGCGTGTATTGGACATCCAGGTCCTTCTCCATGTTGAGCGAGGCCACGGTGCGGATCGAGTCAATCGCAGTCGTCAGCAAAGCTCCCGCGGCCGCATCGGCGTCGTTGTTCTTCTTGGCGCCAGCGTTTCCCCCAGTCACGGCTTGAGTCGTCAAGAACGAGGAGATCGTGAGCACGGGCGCCATGGCCAGCAGAACGAGCGTCATCTGCCAACTGAAGAAGAAGCAGACAACGAAGACGATGACGATCGTCGTGGCATTCACGAGCCAGCGGTTCAGTGTCTCGGACGTCATGGCTTGAAGCGTGGCGGAGTCTGTGGCTAGTCGAGAAACCAGAGCTCCCGATGAGTTCTCAGCCAGATCGAACCACCCAATTTCCTGCCGCAACATGGCACAGAAAGTCGCAAGACGCACACGCGTCACCAGTCTCTCCGAGGCCACGGCGAAGCTGTAGTGCTGCATCAGCTTGGACAAACCGAACACGACGCCGAGAGCCACGAAACCCAACGCCCAGATACGCGCGTCGTGCATCATCTCGTGCTTCGTCTTGTCGTAGGCGAAGAACAAAACAGTCACTTTCGTCGTGATGACTCCCCACGCTGGGAACACAGCAGCATTCACGATGGCCCCAAGACCGCCAACAACCAGGAACTTCCACTCCGGCGAAGCCATCTTCCAGATCCGGGACATGGCCACCGCAGGCAGCTCCTCAGCCTCAGCTTTGCCGCTGGCACTGTCGATATCCTCATTGCTGATCTCCATTTTGGTGGATTTTTGAGGAGCATCGACCGGTCTGGAGGCTTCCAATGCTGGCGACTCGTCTGAAACTGGGAATGACGTCTTCTCTTGCTTCGCCTCAGTATGCGGGTGGCTCTGCGTCTCCACCAGCAAGCGGTAGTGGCCTTTGGGGATCTGCATGAGCTGGTCATGCGAGCCGATCTCAACGATAGCGCCGTCCCGATGCACCGCGATGCGATTCGCATTCCGGATCGTAGACAGGCGATGAGCGATGAGGATGGTGGTGCGCTTGGAGCTGGCCAACAGACGATCAAGGGAGTCTTGAACAACGCGTTCGCTCTCCGTATCGAGCGCGCTGGTGGCTTCGTCCAGCAGCAAGATGGGCGGGTTCTTGACGACCGCACGGGCGATGGCGATGCGCTGCTTCTGGCCGCCTGAAAGCTGCGTGCCACGCTCACCCACTTGCGTGTCGAAGCCTGCAGGGAACGACTGGATGAAGCTGTACGCGTTGGCCATCCTGGCAGCTTCCTCGACCTGCTCATCCGTTGCAGAAGGTGAGCCATAGCGAATGTTTTCCTTGATAGACACGGGGAAAAGCACGGGTTCCTGGCCCACAAGACCGATCTGCTGCCGCAGCCACGTCACATTCAGCTCCCGCACGTCCTCTCCATCAATGGACACCGTGCCGCTCGATGGTTCGTAGAAGCGTTCCAGAAGAGACACGATGGTGCTCTTGCCACTGCCACTTGGCCCCACGAGCGCCACCGTCTCCCCCGCCGCAATGGTCAGGGAGTAGTTGCGGCACACTTGGACATCCGGACGGGAAGTATAGGCGAAGGTCACGTCCTTGAGCTCGATCTGCCCCGAGACCGTCTCCAACCTCTTGCCTTGTTCACTCAGAGGATCAATGAGAGACGCTTGCTTGATCGTCTGGAACACGCTGTAGGCAGCGACTCGGGCTGCGGTGACGGCCTCAGCGCTTGGAGCTGCCTGGCCAATGGCCATGGAGCCCACCAGAACCGAGAAGAAGACGGTGAGCACGCGACCGCCATCGTAGCACCCAGATCCCGTGCAGTTCTCGCCTTCAAGGTGGTCGTTGGCGACCTTATGAGCGCCGTAGAACATGCCGATCGCGAAGGCGCACAACATGGTAAAGAAGCTGAGGCCTGTGCCCCAGCCAACTGCGAAGCCCTTCTGGATTCCAGCTCGTGTTGCCTCGTCCAATGCCTTCTCGTACTTCCCGATGAAGTGGCTACCGGCATTGAACATGTGTACGGTGCGCACGTTACTCAGGGACTCCTGCGCGATGGCTCCGGCTTGGCCGTAAGCCTCGAGTCCTACTTGAGTGGCTTTGGACAGCACCTTCACCGCCAGGAAAGCCGAGAATGCGAGGAAAGGCATGAGCGCCAGTAGGATCAGCGTCAGATCCCAGCCTTTGACGAGGCCAATGACGATTCCAGACACAGCCATCGAGAAGTAGTGCAGTCCGTCGCCGACCTTGCGACCCATGCCTTCCTGGATCTTGACGGTTGTCTCGGCCACGCGAGAAGCCAGTTGCATGGGCTTATTCACGTCGAACCAGCCGATCTCCTTGGTCAGGATAGCTCGCACGTAAGCACTGCGGATGCGTTTGGCTTGGCGCGAAGCCGTCGTGGACCAACAGGTCACTTGCAGGAAGCCGGCGACCGTCGCAGCGAGACCCACGAAGACGTAAATGAGTGCCACGTCGTTGATGCTAGAAGTGATGCTGGCCGAGGCGTCCGATGGGTTCAGATCATTCAGCACATCTCCAAGCAGGACGATCTGGATAGGTTGCGCTATGCCGGCGGCTGCAGCGCCGACTACACCGCCAGCCATGAGCAGCTTATCCGAGCCATCAGCGTACGACAAGAGGTCCTTCAGCGACACCAACTCGCTGCTCTTGTCATCGCTCGCGGGATCCGGTGAGAGCGCCTTCTTGTCGTTATTGAGGATCGCGAGACTAGACCTAGTGCTGTCCAGCTTCGACGGTGACTCCGCGGCGACGTAAGGCTGGGGTGACTGGGGCGGTGTCATACCTTGCGAAGGGGGAAACCCAACTGATGGCAGGCGCTTGTGGTCGGTCCTTTTGCGTATTCGTAGCGCGATGCGTGAACTAGGAGGCAGCTTGTGGAATGCGATGCCCAGCCACTGACTCCTGCTGGCATCCAGATCGTTTCTGCTGGTGACAGCTGCGCCAGCATGTTGCATCGCACCCAAGTGGCCTCCAATCGGTCCCTTTCACGATACAAATGGCAGTCAATTGCATCGAGACGATCCCTTTCACGTGATGCGGCGGCATCTTCGTCGCACGGTTCGCCAGAAACAACCAACGGCACTTGAAGGGAGCGAAACGCGAACGAAACCCTCTCCAACTGCGTGAGGAAACCGTCGCCGTCACAGCGTTTCTCGCAGTAAGGCGTCTTCCACACAGTGGTTGAAGCGCGTGATGGAGTTCTCCCAGGTTGCCACGCCCAAGTCAATGAAGGCTCGTGAGATATGCGGCACGTACACCGCGTAGGCATCGTCGTTGGCCGTCGCCTGGCGATGAGACTGCACCACAGCCGTTGGCCCGAGATCCGACGCCTTTCCAGGCTTCACGACCAGTCGAGTGGTCTCGTGGAAGGCGATGGAGACGCCCGTATGTACCGGCTCGATCAGTCTTCGGAAAATGAAGACGGTGCGGTCTCGCTCAATGTATCTCCGAGCCACTTTGCGAATACTAGCACGGATGTTGACGCTTCCGGCGGTAAAAGCGGTCCATGTGCTCTGCATGAGCGTGTTGCTGCGTTCGCTAAAGCACTATTAATGCAGACACGGCAGATAGCAGTAGCATTAGGTAGTGGTCCATAAGATCCCATACAAAACGTAAGGCTTGACCTACCTCAGCGAACACCGCTTTGGGATCCTGAGCCTCCTCTTCCCCCATGCATTTCCAGATCGCCCTCTCGGTTTTCTGGACATCGAACGGCACCGCGTGGCAGTCCAGAAACTCCACGAGCTTCCCCTCTGCTCTGCTTCTGGGCGTGGTGTTCCTCCTCCCTGGACACGGCAGTTCTCGCATCTTGACCTTCTCGAAGAAGCCGTCCAAATCAGCGTACATCTCGTCCATCCCCGCCATGAGCTCATGGAAAACCGCCTCGTTGTCTGTTGGTGGTGTCACCCCTCGTCCGTCCACGTGGTAGCGCTCGCACAAATCGATCGACGCCTTCACAACCTGCAGAATCATCAGAAAATGTCCAATTAAATCAACAAAAGCAGCGATTTGAGCGCCCCAAAACTGGTTCTACCTCGTTCCGCAGACGTCTCTTAAACCCCCGCAATAGCTGCTTTGCTTGCAACTGACGACATCTCAAGGTGTCTTTCAGCCGAGCGTTCTCCATGTGACTCGACTGGCGAAGAAGCGCCTGCCGTCTCGCCTGCTCCTCCCACTTCAACCTCCTCTTCCTCGACTTGGCTGGCTTCGCCGCCTTTGAGGGCGTGGATCCCTCCCGAGTCGAGAGCTTCAGTCTTTGCAGTTGAGTCGTCAGTTCCTTGGCTAGTTCCCGCAGGCCGAGCGTCTCTTCTCGGCGGAGCTGACGCCAGGACTTCGCGGCCGATTGACTCGAGCTCAGCTGCTGGTCGAGGGAGAAGTCACTGCGCGGGCTCTCCGGCAGGAAGGACGGGATGGCGTTCGCGTCTTGTGCCATGTCGCAGTCCGCCAGGAACGCCAGCAGCGACGCGTCGGCCAGCGCGAAGGCGTCGCCCTCGTCCCCATCGCTGCCGCTTGCTTGACCCATGATCCCGAGGGAAAATGTAGAAACGTCAAAAGTCTTTGGCTACGCAACCCTGTGAAACCATTTCGAAGGAATTATGTGGAGTACTGTAATGTACCTTGTTTTGGAAACGGGCGGATTTTGATTCTGGAACAGAAAGATTTGCCCGTATTTTATTTTTCTTTCGGTTCGATATTTTGCCTTCAAGTCAACTATCGATTGAGCCAAGCCGGACAGCGTCGTCACCATGACAACCGTAACTGATTGAGCAAGCCATCGACGCTTTGGGCAGCGATGGTCTTCATCTGCGAGGTCGACATCAAACAAGTCGGCTTGGGCGCGGTCATAGCCGCCACCATAGCGACTGGACGAGCATGCAAGTGCGAGGTGACGAGCGCTCCGCAGTCCTGAGGTGCTCGAAACGACAGACTTCTTGTGCGGAGATGCGGGTATGAACCTTCACCCTGGCGATAGGGAAGGACACGATAAATGCGGGTCCAGGTCTCGGCGTCGTGCATATGTGCTTTGGTATGGCACCGATCATTGGCACCGGTAATGGAACCGTTTGTGCGCGACGTTGATCCGACATACAACAGTGGATCGAGGGCCTTCTGCAGGAGATCGAGACCAGAGCGTTCACGAGAGGCATCGATGAACGTGGCCCACCAGCCTATTTTCTGCGGAGCACTCTGCAGTTTCGCCGACGTGGTTGCTCCAATGCCTCGATAGTACAGGTCGGATTCCTACTTGAGTCGCTCATTCGCTGCAGCCGAGCCATTTCTCTTCTTCTGGGTCACACGGCAGCCCCACCTTCCTTTTAATCTGCAGTCGGCGGAGCGTGATGTAGTCCTCGTTGACAAAACACGCCAGCACTTGCATCCGCGTGTTGAAGCAGATGCCAGCGCTGCCATCAGACAGATAGCACTGTCGAAATGGTTTGCCGTCGCACATCTCGATCGTCTCTTTCGTCGGGAGGTTGGAATAGGCCACGGAGTCCGCCGGGGTTTTCTGGCAAATGGCCGGCGCGAACGTCTCGAAGGCCCGTTCAGTATCGGCATTTCCGAGGAAAGGGGTAATCGCTCGATTCGGGTCGGTCTCATCTTCGAGGCAGGTCGCTCCGGGGATGCCATTGGGTAGGTTGGCCACACAGGAGGTGTCAGTCAAGTCACAGACCCCTCGAAAGCCGTTGCAGCAAATGTGACTGGACCCCGCGATGCCAAACTCCACGAGGCTACGAAGTGGCGACATGTCTGGCAGCCGCTCCAGGATCGGCAGGTAAAACATGAACATCGACTGAAGATGGGGCACGTACTCGAAAGACGGCACCTCCTTGAGCACGAACATCCAAGCGAGAACGAGGGTTCGGAGATTGGGGACTCCACTGAGCGGCGGGACTTTCGTAAGCTGGTTGTGGACAGCGATATGGAGCCAGGCCAGTCGCGGCATGACACTGAAGAGATCTTCCGGAAGGTTGAGCAAGTTCTGGCTGCCTTGTTTCCCGACTAAATCGCTGTTGGCAGCAAACCAAAAGTGCGTTTGTCAGCTTCAGGCTAGCAGTTCAATCCAATATCGTTCGCTACTTACAATGTCTCGAGATGCTGAAACTCCTTCGCCCAAGAAGGAACGCTTGTCGTGCTCGTATATATCATAAAACTGTTGAGAAGGCACGTCAAGAGGTCAGGATGTTCTCACCATAAGCCAGTCAAGGTGGTGAGAGGTTTGAGAAACGTACATGGTCTTCAAGTGACGGCAAGTGCGGAGCTCCTTGGGCCACTCCAGTAGCTGTCGGTTGATCAACTGGAGCGACTTGAGCATCCCTGGCGCTGCCAAAACCTTGACCTTGTCGTAGACGTCCACTGGATGGACCCACTGGTCGTATGTCATGGGCGCTCGGTCGACATCAATGAGGATAATGCACGGGCAGACGTCGCTCGAAGCTCCGAGCCGATATGCGTGGACCACACACTCTGGATGCACGGAGCAGGTTCGCTCAGAAGAGACGATGGCTTGGTGCGTGTAGACTAGAACGGCTACGCTGAACGCGAAAAGTGCGACTGCAATGGCTTTCGGAACCGCTTTCTGCTGCGCTCGGGGGCTCTTGCAGGGGTGTCGACCGTGTTCCCGAAGAAACAGACACGTTTGACGACGGAGGAGCGCTCGGACATCCATGACGCGCTTGAAGCGATAGCAGAAGGAAAGGTTCAAGCCGATCCGCAGCACGAAATCCAGGAACGACTCGATCCGGAGAGAGTCGAAGCTCACGCGGAAGAGCGCGATCTCGGACGGATTGGCGAACATTCGAGCCAGACGCTCGAAGGAGCCGACGGGCAATGCCTCCAGATATGTCAAGTACACTTGACGATCGAAGGCGAAGGTCAGATAGCAGTACAGCAGCACCAGAATCGGATACACGACCGCTGCGATCAAGTCAAACCTAGAGGAAAGCGAACACTCTAGCGTCAAGGTCACAACCTTGAGAGCCTTGTGGAGGGGTTATTCACGGCGCGACACGTACATCAAGTCGATGACGACCTCGGCTAGAGCAGAGTGGGTCGCCAGGACGATACTAACCGCACAAGACAACGAGTTCGCCGCCAAAAAAGCTGCGAAACCCATGGTGAGGACGACGGGACTGCCATTCTCCAGCAGCTGGCGAAGCACCATGAGCTGCATTCCAAAGTCGAAGAGTTTCAGCATGACGTTCTGTTTGACAAGCAAAACCAAGTGGAGGTGGGTTAGCTTGCTTTATAAACCTTTGGAGTGAAGTGGTCGATTGAACCGTACCCAGAGTTTGCGATGCTTCCCATTGAACGCTGTCAGATCCTTCCAAAAGACGTGACTGCGTCTGCAGCCTGTTGCAGCAATGCTCCACCTCGAATGGGGCGACAACACGGTGGCGCTCCAGGGGGAGAGTCGCTCCTCAATCTGCTCCAAAACCGGGAGAGTGGACGTTTGGCCCCGCCAGAACAGCATCTTCAGTGCCACGCACAGGTAGCACAAGTCCACGATCACGAGGCCGATCGCTCCAGCGACCGTCATCTGTGGGTTCGGGTCGACCATCAGCCAGAATTGGCCATTGTCGTAGTCAATCGTTCCCATCAACAAGTTGGCCGCCTCGTTGGGGGCGAGCGCCGCGAAGATGAGCCACGTCGTCCACGCCACACACACCAGCAACACAAGAAGCATGAGGACACCCACGAGACCGAAGGCGTCCATGAAGGACAGCACGGCATCGGGTTTGGCCTTGTCGCCGTCGGTCCGAGACAGTGATTGATCCAGCGATGGACCTGCCGGCACGATTTGGTTGCGCTTGATAGAGCCATCAGGCCGAGTTGAGTCCTCTCGATCCAGCGAAGGCAATGCTGGAGGGCTGGGCGCGATCTCCATCGCATTCGGAGCTTTGACAAACACACCAGGAGCGCCACCGGCACTCAGATTGCTGCCGAAATAGAGCGTGAGCTTGCTTGCATGCCTCAAATAGCATTCCGGCGGCTGGCTGTGCTTTGTTGGGGGTGTATATTTGGTTGGCTGTGGATGCACTCCAGAGGTAAAATTATTTTCACCCTTGAAGACCACGACACTCTCGAGCGACGACAGACAATAATATGTTGTTGGCTCAGCGAGAATCGTCATTGCTACGATAGCGCTGAGTTATCCGCCTCGATCGGGACCCTCAATCGGATCTTTGGTATACAAACTGGCCGATTCTTAGTCACCTTGATCCCATTTCGCGCACCTTGTGCGTTGCTGAGCGATTAATGGAGCAACAGAAAGCACGTCATTTCTTCTTCTATAATATTTTTTTCACACGCTTCGCTGTTTGTTTAGAATCGAACCGGTCAACTTTATGAGCGATGCTCGTGGTGGCGGCTATGACACAACGGAGTCGTGGGCAAACATCCATTCGTTGGCATTCCTGCCTCACAGCTTCAGCTAGCGCAGCCCAGCCATTTCTCCTCCACCGGGTCGCATCGCAGTCCAACTCCCTTTTCAATTTGAAGACGTCGCAATGCGATGTAGTTCTCGTCCGCCAGACACGCGAGGACCTGCATCCGCGTGTTGTAGCAGATGCCCGTGGTATTAGTGTCAGGCAGCGAGCACTGACGAAAGCGTTTGCCGTCGCACACTTAGATCGTATCCTTCGTGGGGACGTTGGAATAAGCCATCGCATCGAACGGCGATCTCTGACAAATGGACGACGCGAAGGTCTCGAAGGCCTTTGCCGTGCCGGCACTCCCCTGGAAGGGAGTGGCCGCTTGACTCGGGTCCGTTTCGTCCTTTAGACATGTGGCTGCCGGGAAGCCTTCGGTGGGATTCGCCAGGCAGTAGAAGTCGTTCAAGTCGCATGAGCCTTGGAATCCGTTGCAGCAGATGTGACTGGGACGGAAGATGTTGAACTCAATGAGGTTTCCAAGAGGTGACATGTCGGGCAGTCGCTCCAGGACAGGCAGATAAGCCAGGTACAGCATCTGGAGCCCCGGCACGCGCTCGAATGATGGCACCGTGTGCAATTGAAACATCCAGACGATCGACACACTTTGAAGATACGGGGTGCCAGTGAGAGCTGGGAATTGCGAGAGCTTCTCATGGACAGCGAAGTGGATCGTCGCCAGTCGTGGCATATCGCTGAAGAGGTCTTCAGGGAGTGTGAGCAGGTTCCGACTGCCTTGCTTCCCTTCAATGTGGCTACATCAAACGAAATCACACGTACAATCGCAGGTTAGGCGGACACAGCCATAGCGAGGACCCGTTAGGCTTCGAACTTACAATGTCTCGAGGTATTTGAACTCTTTGGTCCAGGCCGGGACAATTTCCGTGCTCGTGTAGATGAGATCTCTATCGACCACAGAAGTGTTTAGTGTAAATGCACTAGACAGAAGAAGATATAATACAGGCGGGACGTACATGGTCTTCAGATACCGACAGGTCCGCAGCTCCTCCGGCCACTCCAGTAGCTGTCGATTAACCATCTGCAAGGACTTGAGCTTTCCGGAAGCTGCTAATGCCTTGACATTATCGTAGGCATCCACCGGATGAATCCACTGGTCGTACGTCATGGGTGCTCGGTCAACGTCGATCAGGAAGAGGCACGGACAGAAGCCGTCGCTGGTCCTCCATCTGTAAGCGTATACCACACACTGGGGGTATGCTGAGCACAGGGCCTTGGAGTCTGATACGGCTTCGTGAGCAGCCATCAAGATCCCCACGCTGAAGGCAATGAACGCAACTGCGACGCCTCTTGGCACAGCTTTCTGAGCAGTGGGGATGGAACTCGAGGACCCTCTCTTCCTCGTGCGACGAGAGACTCGCTCGTTGTACCGAGTCCACACCAGCACTTCCACGACGCGCTTGAAGCGGTAGCAGAACGACAGATTCAAGCTGATTCGTAGGATGAAGTCCTGCACCGAAGCGATCCGGAGCGAGTCGAAACTCAAGCGGAAGAGCGCAATCTCCGACTGGTCCGCGAACATCCGAGCCAAATGCTCGAAACTGCCGGGTGGCAGCGCTTCCAGGTACGTGAGATACACCTCCCGATCAAAATTGAAGTTGAAGTAGCAGTACACCAACGTCACGATCGGGTACCCAACGGCTGGAATCAAGTCTAAGCTACAACACCAAGCCATTTGCTCAACAATGAGAAGAAACAAACGCATTTCGATGAGCCTGGCCTTGCGAAACGTACATGGAGCCGATCAGCACCTCAGTCATTGCGGAGAATCGGTCGGTCAAGATGTTCACAGCGCACGACAGCGAGTTCACGGCTATAAAGGTCGTGTATCCGTACGTGAGTTCCACCGGACTCCCGCTGTCCAGCAGCTGACCAAGCACGACCACCTCCAGTCCTAAATCGATCACTTTCTGGAACACATTCTGTGGTAAAAGAGCGAGTTTAGCGATAAACCCAACGTAAAATGACGCTCGCAACGAAGAAAAGCGTCAAACCGTGCCCAGAATTTGCGGTGGCTGCCTTTGAACGCTGTGAGATCCATCCAGAGATGCCGACCGCGGCGATAGCTGGTGCCAATGATACTTGCCCAGGAGCAGGACCTCCAAGCCGAAGACGCCAGAGTATCCAGTCGCTGTTCCAATTGCTTGAGTACGGCCGAGGCGAAAACCTTCTCGCGCCAGAGCAGCATCTTCAGGATGACATACAGATAGCTGAGACCCACGACCACGAGCCCCACGGCGCCAGCGCGCGTCATCTCCGGACTCGTGTCCAGTATCAGCCAGAACTGGCCTTGGTCATACGACTCCGTGTTCATCAGCGAGTTCGCGGCCTCGTTCGGCGCCAGAGCCACGAAGATGAGCCACGCTGTCCAGACGAAGCAGACCGCTAGAGTGGACAGCATCAGGATGCCAAGGAGGCCGAAAGCCTCGGTGAACGAGATGTTCTCGCCGTCTTTGGCTGCCAGAGCTCGCTCTTCTGGCAGTTCGATCGGCGGCCCAGCCGGAAGAACCTGGCTGCTCTTCGTTTCGCCGCTCGCCTTGACATCAGCAAACGAATGACCCTCTGGACCTATCCGACACTTGAGCAGCCCCACGTGGCTCACACCCGTGCCATCCGGAGCGATCGAAGAGCTCTTCAAGGAGACGACCATGTCAATCGCTCGCTCGCTCTCGACTCGTCGCTGGAGAGAGAGAGGCTGGCACGGCGTCGAAGTGGTTGGAGTATTTTTGGCTATCGACGCCTTGGAGCTCCAACGACCTCCAAGGCGTCGATTACCAAAAATACTCTATGCACAAAAGCAGGCGGCGGACATGAATGTAACTTCAAGGTTGGCAGAATGCTTTTGAATAGAAGATCTCTCTTTAAAGAGTAGTTAACTGTAGTATTAAAAAAGGACAATGATACAGTCAAGTTTGCAACCTGGACTCAACCTGGACAAAACACTGGAAAGGTGGGCTATTTTAGACATAAAATCAGGCTATCAAGGATGAATTTGTAGTTTTCTCATAGTAGATTTAAATCCAAACCTAGAAAGCTTTGAGTTCATCGTTGTTTTTTCTACTGTGGCAGCGATCGCCATTTGCGGTTCACACAACTCGCGCCTTCGGTATCCCTGCGAAAATGGTCGCTCAAACGAAAATACCTCGGGTATGTAACGAAACCTAGATAGAGAGAAATTTGTTGCCTTGGTTTTTGATTCTGCCTTCTGATTTGGCTCCAGTGGGTACAGAGAATGTTCAAAACTTAGGTTTCAACGGAGGTGTGTGATCGCCTCAGAGAGGCTCCCAACCACAGGCTTTACAGTATTGAGATCCTCATAGCTGCAGCCTTCGTGGATCAAGAGCGCGAAGCTCGTCGTTTCATTCTTAATCGAATATGAGCTAGGAATAATAATGTTAGGGCATCCAGTTTTTTGGATAGCAAATCATGGCAATATCAATGCATTTTTACCCTAAACACTCTCAAATACAGCAAAAAAGCGCTGTCCATTTACCGACAGATACCGGTATCACAAACCGCTACTATTCCCGCTCGTAAGATACACACACCACCCACAAGTTGGCCCCAAGAAATAATACCTGGCAAGTTGAAATGGAGCACGTTGCGGCATCCGAGGTTCTGCCGCTGGAGGCGTCGCTGAAGCTGCAGGACGACGTCGAGGGCTTCCCACTCCTGCTCGATGAGATTGGCGGCGGTTTTGGCCATGAGGATCTGCTGGCTGGTCGTCTGAATGACCGCGATGGCGACCAGGCGCTCCTGCAAGAGATGGGGGTCGAACTGGACCTTGGTTTGGGCGATCTGCTGATCGGACACGACTCAGCAGATACACAAGGCGATGGAGATGTAATGGTTGACTCTACTACCACATGACGAAGCGTTGAAGGCCCACAAGGGAGCGTTGAGGCCGCCGCTGCTGCTATTGCGCCTGGGAAAGTGAAGAAGAAGGCGAGGCACAAGCGGCCAAAGGACGAGCTCGACTACCTGCGCAACCAAGTGGCGCAATTGCAGCAGGAGCTGGAGTTGACGCAGCTCACGTCTAGCGAGGCGCTCATACTTGCACCAGAGGGAGCGTGTCTTCTGTCCTCAGAGGAATTAGACGGCGAGGGGAAGGAGCACCCTGCATCGCTATGGGAACGTGTCGCGAAGAACCAAAAGACGGAGAGAATGAAGGCCGAAGTGGAGAACCTGAAGCTGCGTGAAACGCTAGAGGGCCAACTGAAGATAGCGAGAAGCTTAGAGAAGCTGCTTCGTAAACGACCCGCCGAGGAGACGGTGGACCAAAGAGACCAGAGGACGCAACTGCGGAAGCTGGCGAATGTCCAGGAGGCCGACATCTTCGGTGTCCTGTCCGAGCGAGTGGATGCTCTCTTTCTGGACGTGGACGCTGTGATGAGAGAGATGGGCTTTGCGACTGAGAGGCGAGAGCGGAATGACGCAGAGGTCAAGTTTGACTCCTTGGGTCGTGTCTGCCTGGAACTGGTGGATGCCAAGATCGTTCCTTTCAAGCTGCACGATGTCAGCGAGGCTGTGTGGGCAACTGCGAACACTGAGCGCGTGCATCTACCCAACGGCTATTACGGAGCATGGATGTCTCGCTTTCGAGGTTCTACTGTGGATATTGAGCTTAACTTGTGTGTCTTATCGTCTATTGTAGGCAGTGGACAATACAGAGGACACGGTGCGATCTGAGTTCTGCGCCACGATGCGTCTGCGTCGAACGGAAGTGCTGGTTCGAATGCACTTGCTGATGAAACGTGTTGTCGACGAGCATCGGGTTCTACTGGTTTGGGCTACCATCGGCCGAACGGAAGGCGCGGCGTTTCGTGTGCCGCATGTCAACATCAGCGAGAGTGCGTGGACTGTGCTGGAAGACATGAGCAGGGATCAACCAGGAACCAACGGGGTCGTGGGGCCATCGACTATCATGCAGTCGTGTATCCGCTTGACACCCGAGCTAGACGGGCTCGCCGAGCGGAACTCGCAAACCGGGTTGCTGACGGACCTGATGGTCGGGTCGTATGCACTAAACTTGAAGACTCTGCATCAGACCATCGAGAACCAGCTTCTGCAAGCCGCGTTCCGGTAACCCACCCACAGTCAAGAGAGACAACTTGACGTCGCAGCACGTTTAACAGCGTATTGGCCATCCACGCATTCGAAAATGCATCAGTTGAGTGAGAACTTGCGCCAGGCGCGATCAATTGGGTCGACCGTATCATCTTTCTTGTTTCCCTCTCCAAACGGAGCAAGCAAGTTGCAGTGTGCAAATACCGGTATTCATACTGTTTTAATCGGTATCACCGGTTTCGGTTTGTTGGCGGTGATTTCTGAAGTCTGAATTCATCCCAAGCGCCGTTGACATGCATCCAGCCGATTCCGCCGATCTCCTGCCTCTAGACGACTCGCTGGCGTTTCTGGACGACATCGAGGGGTTCCGCCTTCTCATCCCCGAGCTCGAGGGTGTTGGTGAGCTCGAGGGCAGTTTACATGGCGACGCAGGGTCTCTTGGGGACCACAACGAAACCCAGGAACTGATCCATGAGCTGGGACTCGCTGATGCTGCTCTGCCCAGTACCACCCAACGAGGTGCAAGTCCAGCTGCAATGCTGCCACCTCCAATAGTGGCAGACAATTTGGCTGAAGCGGGAGAAGTCGCATTAGATGCCACAGTCACGGACGTTACTGCAGCGCCTATTGCAAAGCGAGAGCCATCGACGAGGAAGACGAGGAGGCAGCGTCAAAAGAACGAACTCGAGACCTTACGCGCAGAGGTGGCGGAAATGGAGCAGGAGCTGGAGCAGCTCAAGGTTTCTAGTAGGGCATCCACTCCAGCAGGTGCCAGATGCCATTCATTCCTGGATGAATTGGACGGCCAACAGCAATCCAATGAATCTGCTTCATTGTGGGAACGGATCGCGGAACACCAGAAGACCGAGCGGTTGAAGGCCGAGGTCGAGAACGTGAAGCTGCGAGATAGGCTCGAAGGTCAACTGAAGATTGCGAGAAGCCTAGAGAAGCTACTTCGCAAACGGCCTGCCGAGGAGACGTTGGGTCATGGAGATCAACGAGCGCGACTGCGGAAGCTGGCGAATGTCCAGGAGGCTGACATCTCCAGCATGCTATCCGAGCGAGTGGATACTCTCTTTGTAGATGTTGACACTGTGATGAGAGAGACAGGCCTTGGGACTGTGAAACGGGAGCGGAACGACGTCGAGGCCAGGTTCGACGACGCGGACTGTGTCTGCCTGGAGATGGTGGATGCAAACATCGTCCCCTTCGCGCTTCACGGCGTGTCGAAGGCCGTCTGGGCCACTCTGACCACTGAGCGCATCCAACTACCCAACGGCTACTACGCGGTATGACTAGCTGTGCTGTGTTCCGTATCGTGGATGTATAGGTAACGCTTGGTATGTTTTACCGTCTGTGTAGGCGCTGGACCACACAGATGATACGGTTCGAGCGGAGTTTTGCGTGACGATGCATCTGCGGCGGGCGGAGGCTTTGGCTCGAGTCCAAGTACTGGGGAAGCGCGTGGTGGAGGAGCACCGTGTTGTGATTGTCTGGGCGACTATCGGCCAAACGGAAGGCGCGCCATTCGGCGTGCAGCACATCGACTTGATCGAAAGTGGCTGGACTGTGCTGGAGGAGGTCACGGACGAGCGGCGCTCCTCGACCCCGTCAACAATTACGCAGTCGTGCGTACGCGTGACGCCCGAGTTGGACGAGTTCTTGGATTGGAAAGCCCGTATTCGGGTGCTGACGGACCTGATCATCGGGTCTTATGGGGTGAACATGAAGACTCTGCACCAGACCATCGAGAACCATCTCTTGGCAGACGCATTGCGGTGACGTTTCCACAGTGAAACAAGGTTATGACGATCATGTTTCGCACAGAAAGTGTGCATACAAAATACGAAGCTTGTCCGTGGCAACTCAACTCTCTTGGGGCAATGAAAACCTGTATTCGATTGGATTTGCTGGGCTGTGCCAGTCTGATCAACGATACAGCCTTGCCTGGATCGCTCCGACTACGACGACAGCTTCTTGGTAATCTCGGCGAAGCTTTGGCCCTGAATCTTGGCGATTTCGAGTTCCAACTCCGAAGGCTGGCGCGACTTGTCACTGTAGGCGATGGTGCCAGCGCCCCAGAGGCTGCCGCCGTGGACCACGTCGTTGCAGTCCATGAGCGGGCTACGGAACCCGAGCGACACGAAGATCATCCCGTGGTGCGCAATGAACGGGGTGGTGCTCATGGCCGTGGTCTCCTGGCCCCCGCCCAGCGATGCGGTGCTGAAGAAGACGCCGCACGGCTTGCCGATGAGGGAGCCCTTGGCCCACAACCCACCGCAGGCGTCGAAGAGAGCCTTCATCTGGGCCGGCACCATGCCGAAATGGGAGGGGAAGCCCAGCAGAATGCCATCCGCATCCTGCAGCACCTGCGGGGTGGCGATCGGCAGATCGGGCTTCGCGGGTGCGTGGAGATGCTGGAGCAAATCCTCGTCTAGCGTCTCTTTCACTTGATACAGCTCCGCTTGGACGCCCGGTACAGTCCTCACACCCGCCTGAATTGCCGATGCCAGCTTGGAAACGTGGCCGAACATGGAGTAGAACACGATCGCGACCTTGGTCATGCTTGCTTGAGACGATGGTCGAGTGGCTGGGAGGTGAGGTTGGCTTGCTTCGTGCTGAGGAAATTGCGTTTTGAGGCTCAGATATCGTGGGCGCTTCCAAGGATAAGAGCTTCATGAATTTCGTCAGCGCATGCAGTGGCCACTGATGCACAGCACATGCAGTCGGACAGGGACATTCATTGCGCGTGACGAAGAGCGTAACCAATTTCCTGCAAAATATGATGACTCCTAAATCGACTACCAGCAGGTCAGTAAATTGTGTGGAGCACGGTACTGTGCAGTGTACCACAAACGGGGATCGATGTATCAATTCTGACATTATTATTACTTAACTAAGCATACATTATCAATGTTGTCTTATTTAAGGTGGCGGCTTTTGAGCGTGACGTACTGAATTGAAGTACCGGCTACTGATGGACCTGACTGGCAAATCGAGACCATCGAGAAGCATATCTTGAAGAGGCATCATAACGTTTTTGCATTGGAGGAAGGAGGATGGATAATTGACAAATGAGCGCGGCTCTGCGTCACATCACAGCAATCTGTAAGGTATCACTTATGCGATTGAAATTGCAGATCTGTGAGGCATTAATGACATGCACCTGTTCTCTGTGGAATCACTTCGGAGGGATGTCAGTTCGTTGAGAAGCCATATCGTTCGACCAGTGGGGCAATTATGACGACAGCTTCTTGGTAATCTCAGCGAAGCTCTGACCCTGCACCTTGGCGATCTCGAGCTCCAGTTCTGTGGGCTGGCGCGACCCATCGGCATTGGCGAGGGTGCCAGCGCCCCACGGACTTCCACCGTGGATTTCCTCGTTGCTGCCCACAAGCGGCGTGCGGTAGCCGAGCGGCACGAACGTCATTCCTTGGTGCGCGATAAACGGAGTCATGCTCATGGCCGTCGTCTCCTGACCGCCGCCCAGAGACGCCGAGCTGAAGAAGATGCCGCACGGCTTGCCGATCAGGCCACCAGTGGCCCACAGTCCGCCGCAGGCGTCGAAGAGGCTCTTGACCTGAGACGGCAGCATGCCAAAGCGCGTAGGGAAACCCAGCAGGATGCCGTCAGCGTTCTTCAGCACATCCGGCGTAGCCAGCGGTAGATCGGACTTGGGCGGCGCGTGTAGAGCCTTGAGCAGGTCATCGTTCAGCGTCTCGCTCACTTGGTACAAGTTCGCTTGCACGCCTGGCACCGAGGTGACGCCGGCCTTAATGGACGACGCCAGCTTGGCCACGTGGCCGTACATGGAGTAGTATACGATCGCGATCTTGGTCATCGTCAGTGAAGCTCTTGGACTTGGTCGGGAGTGCGCAAATCACGGAATGAACGAACGCAGGGAGATTCGGATCCACCACGATGCTTGTGATGGCGGGACGGACCATTTTTGACAGTGATGGTGGGACACCTTTTTGGTGACGGTCCGTCACGCCGCGTCAGAATTGCGTGCGGTGCAACGTGGCAAACGGCGGAATACGTAAGCGCACGGTACCTATCAAGATACTGTGATATGTTGACAAAGTAACTGTCTGTGGAAGGTGCTATGTCATCTTATGGGCACGCAATTTAGACGACAATGTAGTGTGTTCACGATTACCATGATTACAGTCGGAATACCGGTATTTGACCAAAAACATGCTGAAATTGCAGCGCAAATCGTTTTTAAAAGACGAGGGGAATGAGCGGCTCAACACAGATCATTACAGGAAACTCGACATGTACACATGATACAACGTACCGGTGCCAACAACCTGTCTATTATGTGATACGGTATCGACTGCTGCAGAAAACTAGAGACCTCGCGGGTGTGTCGATGGGAGAGTGCATTGTACCAACAAGAGCATCTATCAAAATATTGGCACTTTTATTTTCGATCAGGTCAGGATCGCCGAGTAAAATACCGTGTCTGTATTGGATACCGGTATCAAACCCTCTATTGGCAAGTTGACAAATGTTGTCAGAACATCAGTTTTCTAACACCTCACCCGCATTTTACATCCTGCCAAATAAACACGTGGTGTGGGGATTTCTGTTTATATTTTCTGCGTTCTCACAAAAATCGAATATTTACATCGCCATACACAACGTTTTATCCTTCTCAAGTATGATTTTGAGACCCAGCATCCATGATGATGGCATTCCCCATCACCAACACCTCGTAAATCTGCCTCTCCAACGAAAGGCAACGGCATCATGGCGAACAGCGGAGACGACATCCACGCGCTCTCCCTGGACGACATGGCGCTCTCCGCCGACCTGTTGCCGGCTTTCCTCGACGAGCTGAGTGACGGCGATCTCCTGCCGGCGCTCGGGCCCTTGTCGGCGCCTCAAACGCCTTTAAACAGCGCGTTCCACAGCGATTCCGACGTCGTCATGGCGTCTGCATCGATGTATTGGGGCTCTTCCTTCCATCAGTACGGCAACGAGGTTTCAGCCGACACGTCTCCACCTCCTTCGTATCCGCATGCACCACTATTCCAGCTTCCTAGTAACGTGGAGCCCACCGCGATAAGCCGAGAACTGATAGCAACGGCAGCACATGAGGTGAATGCCGCCGTGAAGCCCGAGGAGCAGGAACTTGCCTTTATTGAAAGCGCACAGCCGCGTCCGCCCATGCAGAACTCGACGCGTAAGCGGCAGAAGGCGGAGCTGGTCTATCTGCGCGACAAGGTGGAGGCGCTCGAGGTCGAGTTGGCAGCGAAGCGGCGCGAGCTTATGGCCACCAAGAGCGACGACACACTGGCCGTTGCCGTCCGCTCGCGAGGTCGACGCGCGCGGTTGTCGCGGTGGCAGCGCGTGGCCAAGCATCAACTGGTGGAGAAGCAGCGCGCCGAGATGCTGAACCTGCAGCTGCGTGCGTCGCTAACCGATCAGATCAAGCTGGCTCGCAGTCTGCAGAAGCTGCTGAAAAAGCACACGGCGAGCCAGAATGGCGAGACGGAGGCAGCTTTACTGCACGCGCGACTGGAATTCAGCAACTGTCGCGATGGCTTAAGTGAGGCGTCGCTCTACGAGACGCTGCTGCGCAATATGGACTCGGTATACGCCGAGGTGGACGCAGTTTGTGCCCGACATCCGACAATGCGCAGTATGGAGGAGGGCGGCGACGTGTCCAGCCTGCATGTAGGTGAGACAGAAGCCATCTTCCTGGAAGCCACAAGCTCCAAAGTCATCCCGTTTGGGTTTGAGGAGACCTGCTCTGCTATATGGCGCTGTTTATCACGCGACGTGAAGCTGGCTGATGGCACGTATCATGGCGTAGCCAGCTCGCCAGACTCAATCCGAGCCAAGGCCATCATGACGCTGCGTGTCAACAGCGCACAAGCTCGGATGCAGATGTGCTTCGCCATGAAGAAGTTCGTGGAGGGCGATCGCGTGGTACTCACGCTGGAGTCGGCGTCGGAGAGTGAAGGTCCGCGGGATCTGCTGCATGGACTGAAGATGATGGAACGTGGCTGGGTTGTCATCCGCCGAGTGCCCATTGCATCTGACGATGAAGATTGTGATCGCGATGTGGAAGCACCCGAGGAGACCATCATTCAGCTCTGCATGCGTCTCACGCCATCGCTGTCTGCAGGTGTGTTGGACGCTCCGGGTCAACGCACAGGAGCGCTGACCGAGCTGATCCTCGCAGCCGTTCACCGGAACATCGGATGGCTGTTTCAGACAGTCGAGAACATCCTCATGGAGCAAGCCCTTGCTGCTTCAGCATCGTGAATTGTGCAAGCGGAAGGTGAAGACAATCGCTGGAAATAGCGCAATTTGGATGAGCTGCTATGGTGTCCTTGAAGCGAACACACCGAGGCTGCAACTAAGTTGCTGGTCCGGTGATGATCTCTACGCTACGATCAGCATCCGAGGCCTCGGTCGTGGTGGCGTGTGCACGGCATTAAAGACGGAAGGACCTGATGAGCGCAGGCCACGTCAGCACAGCCAGCTTTGGGTTGAAGACGCAATTTCGTCCAACCGATTGGGTTCGTTACCGATTATCAGCCAATCATCGCTCGCCAAGTCAAGTCCGACAGGTGTGACACATGGACACATCCAAACTTGAAGTGACTTCACAGCTCTGAATATCGCTTCGGCATGCGTCCGCTGACAGAATCACGGCATTCCCGGTGGAGTGTTGCTCGCATCCATTCACAATCACATTTGCAACGAGTCCAGCACCCCTTCTCTCAACCCTCAAGCGCTCGAAATCACCTGCAACATGGGCAACCTGGTCTCTCAGTACGTGCAATTTGCGCTCGACAAGATGGCCAACTACTGGACGAAGCCAAGTCGCATCCTAATGCTCGGGCTTGACGGCGCCGGAAAGACCACGTTGCTGTACAAAATGAAGCTGGGAGAAGCTGTGACCACGATCCCGACCATCGGCTTCAACGTCGAGACCTTCCGGTACAAGAACATTGAGTTCACGGCCTGGGACATCGGTGGCCAGAGCAAACTCCGTCCGCTCTGGCGGTTCTACTACGAAGGCGCGGACGCCGTGATCTTCGTCATCGACTCGGCCGACCATTTCCGGGTCGACGAGGCGGCGAGTGAGCTGCACCGAGTGTTCGAGGACGACGCGCTTCGCGACTGCAAGCTGCTGGTGCTGGCCAACAAGCAGGACCACCCCGACTGCATGAGGGTCGACGAGCTCCGCGAGAAGCTGGCTCTTGAGCGTGTGACCCGGAATGCATCCCACATCACGAAAACCATCGCGGTCTCGGGTCTAGGCATCGACGAGGGCATGACGTGGCTCAGCAAGGCCGTCACCGGGAAGTGAAAGTAAGGAGCACACTTCGTAGTTGACTGGACCGGAAGCCCAATCCATTGCTACAAAATTGCATATGTACTTTACAAAACAAGGGAAGCAAGCGGTGATCGCTTGCATCTGCTTCCACCATCTTCACCATCTTCGGTGCATTGTCCGTTGTAGATCAGCGTCTTGGCGATCTTGATGTCGTTCACTTGCGTTTCAGTCAGCTCAAGGCCTTGAACTCCGTAAGCAGCAGCTTCTCCAGCACGTGGTGCATGACGATAACCGTGCGGTGATAGCAGCCCACAAGCACATTGGCCAGCGTTCCCATGGCCAAGTCACGCACATCAAACTCGACGCGAGCGAGTGGCGACACGCGCATGCAGGTCTGCGTGAGGCTCATGGCTCGATTCGGCTCGACGCAAGTTGACGAGTGCGTCAACGGACGCAGCACGTTCCAGCCGCGCTCTTGAAGTCGGATCTTCAGCGACCCGTCGGTCTCCACCATGGCGTTCCACACGCAAATGACACGCGTTCCACCATCCGCCATCCTCTCTCGAAAGCGCTTCACAGTCAGCCACACAGTCACAACAGTCTCGGCCATTGGCAGATGCACCGAGTCCGAGATCTTGACGGCGACCACGTCCTCCGTGACCTCGCGAATCTGGTAGAGACCTGGATGGAACTCCGCGTTCGTGTCGGCGAGGCAGTGCCAAACGGCGTGGTCCACGGCGTCCACGTTGAACGGGAACACCTTACACTCCGTGTTCTCCAAGAAGATGCCCTCAACCGCTTGCGTGGCTCGGGGTACCGCCGTCCGCGCCATGTCGCCTTCGAAACTGGCCAATCCCATGGACCGGAAGATGGCGTCGGTCTCCCTGTACTGCGTCTCCAGCTCCACCCTCAGCGACTCGAAGATGGCGGCCTCACTGTCGAACAGACTACCGCGGAAGAGCTGCTCTGGTCTGCGTCGCAGTAAAGTCGCCTATCGGAGCATCACACAGCACGAAGACACAAGACAACATAAGACTGGAGCATTGAGGGGGCCAACCGATGAGGAAGGCGGGCAGGGAGGGGGTTCAGTCGAAGCACTGTTACTACTGCATACAAACACGACTACTGGCTTACAGCGCGTGGGTTGCGGAACGCAACTTCGAGCTGCTTGAGCGCTCGCAATTGCTGCTCAGCCAGTGCTCGAAGGCGCTTGTTTTGTCGCATGGATTTCTGATACTCGGCCTTCTGGAACGTGGCGATGCGCTCCCAGAGCCCTTCATTGGAGACCTCAGGGCTGCTGGGAGTCACCGCCACGGTGTCCACGCCTGCTGGACTGGCAGCTTGCTCATTCGCACTGCTCTTGCTTGTGGCTTGCTCGGGGGAGCTAGGAGTCCAGTTGGTGTTCCTGGCCGGCGCAAGGAGATCGGGCTGAGGCACGAGATTGAACACGATGGCGGTCTCCAGCGCCTTCTCCCTGTCCGCCAGCGCCTGAAGACGCAGCGTCTCCAGCGTTTGCTCCATTTGACGCACACGCTCGCGGAGATACACCACCTCGTCCTTCGGGTTGGGGCGATGTCTCGGCGTGGACTTGGAGACTTTCGCTGTGGCCTTGGGCTTGGGTTTCGCTGCAGCGTGTAAACTCACGTTGGTGATCGTCGGCTTGACTCTCCACTCTTCCCCAGCCAATCCCTGCTTCAGTTTGGCAGTCACGACGCCGTGATACACGCCGCCCATGGCTTCTTCCTCGGCCTCATCGCTCGTGAAATAGTCCAGCATCGCGCCTTCCAGCATCGGCAAAGCGGCCAGCGACGTCACGGAAGCCGACGCGTCATCACTGTCAGCCGTACAGCCTGCCAATTGCTGTTCGTGGCCCCGCGGAGGGTGACGGCGACGGCCGCGAGGACGAAGGGGAGGCACATCCAGGTCTTCGTCATCCGAGTCGAACACGATGGGGGACGCCGAGGCCGTGGAGCTCTCGCCGGGCTCGTAGGCCTCGTCCACCAGCTCCATGACGTCGTGCAGCACCAGCACACCGTCGGGGTCACCGGGGAGGTCCGTGACGCACATGTTGAGGCAGATGAAGGCAGCTAGAGAGAGGAGAGGACTTGAGTGCGAGAGCTTCTCCGCGTGTCTGAGCTCTTTGGACCAGCAGCTAATGGAGCCCTCGCACAGGTAGTCTATCCGGCTGAAAACGTCGCATTTTAAATATGGAAAGAAATATGTCCGTTTGTTTCTAAAGCGATGTGACACTTGAAGCTGACCAGGTATAGGGTGCGCGCGAGGCTGCTGCGCTGTGTATATTTTCGAAAAGCAACTGCGTCCTATGCATAATGACGCATTGCATTCAGCTCCAGATTTCTTCTTACTGTTCCTAGCTTTACATTTCGGTAGGCAGGCGATTTGTCTCACATGCGACCGTTACCATCGAACACAGAGCGACCGAATGTCTTAGCATCGGAAAACCTTGACCCTGCTGGCCTATGCCCTCCTTCCCTCCCATCGCTGCACACTGTCGCTGGTCGCACTTCCTGCAGTCCGGCGCCCAGAAGCTCCAACTGCTGCTGGGATCAATCGTCTTTCCAGACCGCTTGGGCCGTCCGTACTTCTGCTTCGATATGGAGCTTCGGCGGTCTTCCGTCGGCAGAAGCATCGCAGATACCCCCGCGCTTATTCGCCTTGCGCTCTGTTCCAATCGACCGCTCGACTGGCTCCCGATCCTTCGCTCGCGTCAATTGACCAGCGAGCACGTCTGTGCAGCGCCACCCGCAGCACCTGGACCAGGAAACGCGATAGACACGGGGCACTCCCCAAGCACCGAGGCCCACGAACGATTCCTCATCGGAAAACAAAGCCACGCGTAAGGCCGCTCCATTATTATGGAAAATGGACTGTCCAGTTGCGGTAAACCAGTTTTGCGAGCGCTTCGGATGAGTGGCAGTGTAGCAGAAGTAGGCGTGAAGCTGTCGCCGTTGTGTGTGCTCAGGGAAAAAGGGAAGGACAGTGTCCCTCGCTGGATGCTGGCCAAAGGACGCCTTCCGGTTAGCATGTAGCACTCAACTGTCTGAGAAGCGTCCATCGCAGCGGATGATCCGCTGTCGCTCATTTTCACAGAACAGCGCCTGCCAAGAGCCACGGACTGCATTACCGCCACCGGTATAGCTGAAAACCTCCACAGATGCCATAGGGAGCGGCTCGTAGGCTTGCATGCCTTTTACGTGGCTTGGCGCTCGCTTGCTTGCACGAGAAGCCGTCCACCTGCTTTCAAGATGCAAAGAGGCGACGTCATTCCGACTTTGCACCTCGTGAATGGCTACACTCCTCTGCCCCAGCCAATCAACTGGTAGTTCTACGCCACGCCTCCGGTTGGAGGATCTGGAGAAACCTACTGCAGTTGATTGCACGCGCCCAATCCTCGCGCGAACTTTCATTCCAAAGCACTGCTATTGCCAACGAGAAGCACTCGACTCGTCGGTAAGGCAGTTGTTCACGCCCTCGACACTCAACGGCTCGTTCAACCACGTCATGCCGGTATCTGGGTTGGGCAGATTGCCATCGTCATAGCATGGTCCGCCACTGGGTAGACGATGCCTGGAACTGACGAAGCCGTTGTCACTCACTGACAGTTGGGGCGTTCGGCGATCTCATTGCGGTGGAGCGACCAGAAAACGATTGTGTCGTCGATGTTGAAGTCGATCTATCCCGAATTAAATGCAAGTAAGATCGCAAATTCTGCCGGCGAATGCATCGTTTAATTTAGGACATGCCATGTTTTGAAGCCAAGCATCGAGATCCCTTGGTTCAGTGATTTACTGGTTCGAACCGAAGTCGCAATTGAGAGTAGGGTACGATTCCGCCAGCTGAATTGATAACCAGATCAAGGTCACCGCTGACCACACAAGCAACAGAAACGTACGTCTATACGGTATAGCGGCAGCAAGTGTTGCCTTTATCCTGAGGCAAATGTTAGCCAGACGCTTTGCTCTTGAAGACGCATTCGCATCTGCAGGCACATTCGCAATTGAAAGCGTTCGTATCTCGAGGGTTCAAGTGTCCACACCACTGGATTCCGACGCATCGGCTCCGTCGGAATGGCACTGACGTCCGGTCCCATAGAAATGGATCGTCGTTGCACGAACTCAAAGCAGCATGATGTCATGTCCGATTCTGGAGGTTGCCCCACTCCACCACCCGAGGCACGCGCTCTCTGTCGTATCGAGGTGAAACGCAGGCCAGGGAATGGCGGTCACTGGATGGAGGAGACAGGTTCGCAAGAGTGACTCCGCGATTTGACCCTCTCGAACCTTGGGTCAAGACGCCAGCAAGAGGAAAGCACTGAATCCCCGCTCGACTGACATCATTGCATTTTTCAGCTGGACGTCACCTTGCTGCTTGGCCTTGTCCCCGAGCGGCCTGTCCCACTCCGCGCCAGCCAATGCAATTGCCGCCGGCATGAAGAAGCGATGATGCCTTCATGACGAAAACCCCCGAGTGCGATAGAAATGCAGCCTCCCCGGGATTGGACGGTTCAGATACAGATCCCTACCTTTCCTTGGGCTTCGGCCATGAATCCTCACGCCATCGCCTCCAGCAACGTTAAATAACGCTCTGGTGATGACACAAGAGCATGACAGTCGTGACATCGACTGGTGATGGCGGTACCTCCCACAGTTCGAGGGTTTTGAATCCTGTAAAGCCCAGCGAACGATGATGACTCTCCGTCACCCTGGCGACGGGTGAGTGAGTGGCTTGAGTCGAGCACACCCAAAGACCTTTGACATGGAAGCTCATTGTCCATTTCCCGTCTTCGCACGCACGTGACCACCAGCCTCTCCGCTTCCCGACAGCAAACAGCTCCCGAACATCATGGTGGCCTGGGCTGAGCACTACAAGAACGCCAACTGGTTCATGGTGTACTACATGTCCCTCGTGCATGTGGGCGCCGTGGTGGGTCTGGCCTGTTTGCCGGAGTGCAAGACTGCCACGTACTTCTGGCTGGCGGGACTCTACGTGCTGAACGGACTGGGCATCACCATGGGCGCGCACCGCCTGTGGGCGCACCGCAGCTACAAGGCGCACAGCATCGTGCGCTTCCTGCTCATGCTGTGCAACTCGATGGCCAACCAGGGCACGATCTTCCACTGGAGCCGCGACCACCGCGTGCACCACAAGTACTCGGACACGAGCGCGGACCCGCACAACTCGGGCCGCGGCTTCTTCTTCGCGCACATGGGCTGGCTGCTGGTGAAGAAGGACCCGAAGGTCGTGAAGGCCGGCGAGAACCTCAACTACGACGACCTGTGGGCCGACTGGACGGTCGTGCTGCAGGAGAAGCTGAACCCGTGGGGCCAGCTCAGCATGTGCTTCGTGGTGCCCATGCTCGTGACCATGCACTACACGGGCGAGAGCTGGTTCAACGCGCTGTTCGTGTGCGGCTTCCTGCGTTACACGCTGGCGTTGCACGCCACGTGGCTCGTGAACAGCGCCACCCACTTCTACGGCACGGCTGAGTACGATGACACGATCTGCCCGCGTGACAACTGGTTCGTGTCCGTCTGCGCGCTGGGCGAGGGCTGGCACAACTGGCACCACAAGTTCCCGTACGACTACTCCACGGGCGAGGGCGACTTCCTGCAGTTCAACCCGACGAAGCAGATCATCGACTTCTTCGCGCTCATCGGCCTGATCACGGAGCGCAAGCGCGCCACGGCCATCTGGCACCGCATGCAGGAAGCCCGTGCCAAGGGCAAGCTGGCCGACGTGAAGGACCCGGAAGGCGACGACCCGCTGGCTGCCTTTGCCGAGCTCAAGGCCAAGATGCTCTAAGCAGAGCGAGAGAGAGAGAGAGAGAGAGAGAGAAACCTTGCCTTGCCCGACCTTGTGGGCGAGTGCGTACTATATGAATGCCACTTTTGCGTTGTTCTCACTGCTGGTGTTTGGCGTTCGTTTCTTGCTGCGGAGCCTATTGCTTCGTCTTGGAGTTTGACGTTGAAGCTGATATGAGAAAGATACTGCCTCATCTCAGCCATTCACGAGGCCATCCTGGCTGCGTGGTGGAGAGATTGGATCCTTTGCTGGCAGGTTCTGACAACGTAGTGTTGCGTGCTGTGATCCGCAATTTGGGAACACCTTGCCAAGAGTTGGCTTATGCTCGGCAACGTGCATGAATCCATCTCATGTGGCGACAGCCACTTGTCCTTCAACTCGTAAATTTGCCGAAATGAGATCGTTATGAGCATATTTCATCAAATTGTATGGCCTCATTTTGTAATTAGTTTCAATCATTGAGCAATACCGGTATGCTCTTATAGACGATGATGGTATCGAGGAGAATTGAACCCGTACCGGTAATTCACACTTCGTCAAAAACGTCATTCCAGAATTCGCCTCGACAATTGGCAAGCCGTCTTCCTTCGCTGCCTCATGGACTCCCTTGCCGTCTTGGACGACGCCCTCCGCCTCTCCGACGTGGAGGACTTGGAGGCGTCTCTGCTGAACCTCTCGCCGCCGCTGGATGAGTCCGGTAGCCACGGAAACACGCTCGAAATCTCGACACCCCCGAAGGTTGCTGTCCAAATTGGCGGCTTTGGCTTCTTGGACGACGTGCCGTCGCTCGACCAGTTCCTGCAGCCAGAGGACCAAGTTGCTCCAGACGTCCCAACTGCGTCTAGCCACTCGGAGTGGGACTTGGACCCAACCGTGCTGTTCCCAGAGCCCGTGATTTTGCAAGAAGCGGAGGAACCGGATCAGGTCCCGGCAGCAGACGGGGCCAGGGATTCTGCCGATACACTCAATACTATCGGCAGTAGCAGTAGCAGTCCGGCTGCATTGGGCTACAGCAGTGAAAGCACTGCCAGCAATAGCACGCAGACGCCTCCACGGCTCTCGGATCTTCCGCTGCCAGCTCCAACGTTGCCTCGCCGTAAACGACAGAAGGACGAGCTGGACTGCTTGCGCGTTCAAGCACGCGGTCTGGAGAAGCAGTTGGCCCAGCTCAAGGAACGTGATGCTGAAGGCTATGACTTTGAGAGGACGCCACCTTCCGATTCCAGTGGAGCCGACCAGACGGGATCCACGTGGAGGCGGGTGGCGCGACGGCAGCTCGAAGGCAAGAAGCGAGCCCAACGGGAGAACGAGAAGCTTCGGGATATGGTGGAGGGCCAGTTGACTCTTGTGCAGAATCTCGAGAGGATCCTCCGGAAACGGTCAGCTCTGGAGGTAAGCAGCAAACATATCTGCTCCTGTATGACCACTCTAGTGCTTTCACACTAACATCGTACATCATCCCGCGGGTTTAGGAGGCGGGACTGGCGGATGAACGGAAGCGTGTGCGCGTGGTGAACGAGTCGGAAACGGCCATATTCACCAAGTTGATGGGCAAATTGGACGCCCAATACGACGAAACGGACGCTGTTCTCCGTGAAAACGGCTACGCGCTTCGCAAAACTGAGGGAGATCACGTGCAGGTGAAGCCTGATGGCACGACCGGGATGTTCATGGAGTTCGTGAGTTCCAAGATCCTGCCCTTTGGTCTGCAGCCAACAGCGACAGAGATGTGGCGCTGCCTGGCTCGAAGGGAATTCAAGCTGCGAGACGGTCACTACTCGGTGCGTTCCGCTTCGAATCTGCCAAACACTAGCCATGAATTGATCTGGACTAAACGATTGCGGTTGCTTGTATAGGTTGCTGACTGCACGGATGACACCATGTCGGCGAAGATGTCGTTCACCATCAACTACAAGCAGTATCGCGTGCTCAAAGATGCGTATTTCGTCGTCAAGCGCTTTGTGGAGGAGCATCGCTCTGTGCTCGTGTGGGCCTGTCAGACGACGACCGAGGGGACGCTGAGTGCAGCTCAGAGTATGCATCTCTCGGATGCTGGCTGGACTGTGGTCGAAGCCTTTCCTGGTGATAAGGATGAGAACGATCAGGCTTCAACGATCATCCAGAGCTGCATGAGAGTGAAGACGCAATTGCCTGACGCCACCCCACACAGTCCGGAAGAGGTCATGCTTCTCTCCGAGATCTTGACTGGCTCGTATCTCTACAACCTGGATGGAATCCACCAAGCTGTGGAAGATCGGCTCTTGGAAGACGCCATGAAGCAAACGAAATAAGGGGAGCAACGACAAGTCGTGGGAACGGAACACGCCACTTACATATTACATAGCGGCTTGGTTCGCTGCCTCCTCAAGCAACAAATTCTCCAAGAGCAGATAGTTCCGATCCTCGATGGCAGCTCGGGAGCCAATCACGAAATCGGTGATTGCGCCGATCTTCGCGAATGCCTGGGATCCGATCTCAGGCGTGATCGTCGAGAATCCCTGGAGCAACGTGGCCTGTTGGTTGGCAAGCGGCGTGAGCACCATCCACCCGGTTTCTCGAAACACGATGCCCGTCGTCTCCGCTCCGGATAACGCAACGGGTTCGATGATGGAGTGCCGCACAATCACGATGCGATCGGCTTGGAGATACCGTCGCATGACCTGCTTGCCGCGCATATTGGCGACGCTGCCTTTATCCTTGAGCTCCACGCCGTAAGTGCGGAAGATCGTGTCGTTCTTCGTCTCCAGATGTTCCTCGTAGTAATCGCTCAATTTCACGCCCTTCTCCTGCAGAAAGCGCCACACAGCAGTGCTGGTAGTCGCCAAGTCGAAAGGCAGCAGTTTGCTGTCTTGGAACTCGAGATACATGGCGTCCAGGTCGTTGCACTTGACCTTCGCTTCTCGAATGTGAGGAGTCGAAAGAGAGGCCGCCGTTGTGTGGGTGAACCGTCGTTCAGTGTCAATGTACAGCGCATCTAGGCTTCCCATCAGGTCTCCGAAGGGATCGTTCGACCCATTCGACAGCAGTCGCGGTCGCTTCGGGCTTGCTGACGGACCCTCAGCCAGTTCTTTCGAGCGTTTCTGCAGGATCCGCTGCAGACTCTTGGCCATCCGCACTTGAGATGCCAGCTTCCCACGGAGTTTGAGGTTCTCGGCCTCGACGAGCTGGCGTTGGTCCTTCTGCCTCGAGGCCAGACCCCTCCAGAGCACGATCGATGTCGTTTCTTCTCGCTTGATCACACCGAATTGGTGGAAACGCGGCGCCTTGCCGCCTTCCGAGCGCTCCTTGAGCTGCTCCAACTGAGTCTCCATCATCTTCACTTTCCCACGCAAGTGCTGCACTTCGTCCTTGCGAGTGATGCGAGGCCCACGAGACCGTTTACGGGGCGGAATCTTCGCCTGAATGCCCACCTTCTTGTCTGGGACGGCGGCTTTCAGAGCTGCGGACACAGGCGCAGGGCGGGTGAATGGTGTGGAGCCATCGGTAGTGGTTGGAGAGTACCCGCTAGCGTCGAAGAGCTCTTCCAGCGCCATACTGTATGTCTTTTCAGGCTGCCTCGCCGTCATCATCGACGCAATGTCGTCGTCACCATCCAGTTCGAAGTCGGAGACGAAGGCCAGCAAGTCCTGAAGATCCGTGGACTCGTCGCGTACGAGAACTTCCATGCTCATCGGTTTGCCTTGTCGAGATGGCTGCTCTTTGGAGAATGATCACCGAACAGCCTCGGTTTCTTGGCGTAATTGGATGGGGGAAGCGTTGGCTTATCCCGGATTAGTTCCAGCCACCTGCTTAGGCGTAGGTGGACCTGGTTGGATCAAACAGGCAGTACTATCCCGGCAGCAGCCGCTTTCTCGTGCAGAGGCTCAGTTGCCGGCATTCGAATCGCTGTGATGACGATCGTCAACCTTCTGCGTCCGTGGTAGAAACCCCTAGCTCGTTGCTTGCTCTTCTCAGCATGTGGATAATGACAGAGGACTGACGTTCTTGCTTACGCATGATGATTCCACGAGCAACACCTTAGCGCAATCAGCAAATCGTGGGCTCCACTCCTCATACCTCAAGTCGCTTGCCTACTCTCGATGCGACAGGGGATTCAACGACAGTGAACGAAACCGAGAAACGAGTGAATTTACGCGTCTACCGTCTGCTTCGCCGCCTCTTCAAGCAGCAGATTCTCCACGATGGAGTCGTTGCCAATCTCAATTTCTCCGCGCGATTCCAGCACGAAGTCGGTGAGTGTCCCAACCTCCCAATGCGAATCCAAATCGATATCTGGAGTCAGCGTCGCGTACGACTGGTACAGTGTCGCCGGGCCCGTGCCTAGGAGCTGCTCGGGCGCCGCTTTCACTACAATCCAACCGGTTTCGCGGAACGTGATGCCGCCAGTCGCCGCCCCTGAAAGCTCCACCTGATCGATGATGGAGTGCCGAACGATGACGAGGCGGTCGGCTTGGACGTATCTGCGGATGGCTTGCCGCCCGCGTATGTTAGCCACGCGGTCGTTGTTCTCGATCTCGACTCCAAACTTGCGGAGAACGGTGTCATCCTGCGTTTCAAAGTGTTCGTCGAAGTACTTGTTGAACTTGATGCCTTTCTCCTGTGTGAACCGCCACGTCACTCGACTGACCGTTTCCATGTCGAATGGCAGCAGCTTGGAGTTCTGAAACTCGAGGAACACCCCCGTGAGGTCGTCGTACTTGAGCTCTTGCTCGCGAATCAGTGGGTTGGCGGCGGATGCCATCGGCGCCGAGCTAAAGCGCTCGTCGGTGCCTACGAAGAGAGCATCGAGGCTCCGCAGCAGTTCGTCAAAGGGCCGGGAGGCCTCAGCTGAAGTGACTTCATGCGATATCTGCATCTGCCGCTTGGGACTTTCGCCAGTCACCTAAAGCATCCAATACGAAAGCAATCGGCGGTCAAATTGAGGGTTCTTTCCACTGCAATGGGTCGATCCTTACCTGCTCAGCTGCACGCTCGCGCTTGCGCAGTATTCGCTGCAGACTTCTGGCCATTCGGACTTGCGTCTTGAGCTTCTCCCGAAGTTTGGCGTTCTCGGATTCCACGAGATCGCGTTGGCTTTTCTGTCGTTCGGCCATGGTTCGCCAGAGCGCCACCGATTGTTCGTGATGGAGCGCAGCCAGTTGAGCCTCGGGAGACGACGGAGCCTCCGGTGCAGGCGAGTCGCCATCGCTCTCCGATCTCTCCCTGAGCTGCTCCAAGTTGGCCTCCATGTCCTTCACCTTCTTGCGCAGGTACTCGAGCTCCTCTTTGCGAGTGACCCGATGGCGACGCGTCCCCTTGCTCGCAATCGCTCTCTGGCTGGCGCTGGCGGTTGTCTGGGTCGTTCTCACCACGCCTGGAGATTGGAAGGCACTTCTGGAAGCAATTGCCATAGGTTCAGCAGCTGTGGTCGTGGCGGGACGGCCGCTGATCGGGAATAACGCGTCCAACTCGGTCTCTTGCAGCTTATTGGTATTGCTGTGCAGCTCCGTTGGCGGAGGGCTCATCCATTCGTCACTAGCATCGCCAACGTCATCCCCTTCCAGCTCAAAGTCGGCGATGAAGTCCAGCACGTCCTGAAGGCCTGTGGGGTCGCTCGGAGCTTCCGCAGACATGTTCACTTGCTTGATGGCGGTGTGCAGGTGTCTTGACTTATGTCTTGCCCTGGTCTTTCGATTATGGCAGGTTTGCATTTGGGGTCGGCGACTATCAAGCCTCGTGGTGGACCAGGACAATACTACCTAAAGATGCGCCCCAGCCCTCTCGTCTCCGCGGAATAGCGTCCCCATGCACCAAGACCGGCTGCCAGCCATGCGTTCTTATCACCTCTCCTCGAGTACCCGCGACGATTGTCCCAATTCGAGTAATTAATCCGCAAACGCGTGAGCTGGGGTGGCGAGTAAACATGCACTTCACGTTATCAGCCTCGAAAAATCCAGCCACATCTCGAGGGTCGTGCGTTCCTGCAATTGGGACGAGGACAAGTCGCTTGAAGCTGCCTGACTCATTTCCGTCACGCCACTGGCTGGTCCGCCACTCTGTGCTCCGCCCTCGACTGGATTTTCTTTCGTTGCGCGCAGCGTCTGCATTTGCTCATACACCCTTTATCCCCCGCGCAGGGATGATCGATCACTCCTCTCGTGAGAAAACCCTTCATTGCCCGCCTCACCCCCGCCATCCTCTGGATTTTCTTCGAGGTTGCCTGCTGGACGTTCCTCACTCGACGGTTTGCCCATGCTTTGTGTTGAAGAGGGATCCATCGCCACGGCGGGTGGTACCGTGGCGGCATCATCACGGCATCGACTATGGATGAGCAGCACTCTTCAGGGTAAACTGCGCTTGGCGCAATCGATTCCGCCTGAGCGGGATTGGCTGGAGGTGTTCGCAAGGATGGGAATTCTGCCATCTGATCGAGTTGCCTTGCAGCACATGTGAAAGTTATCTAGGTCGACTTCAAAATTGTCAAGACCGACCTTAAAAGAAATGGTCAATATGATTGGCCGTTAATTGTCTAATCAGAAGTGCTTGGTGAAGGTGCTTCTATCGTGCAAGTATCAATCTGGTCCTGCGCCATCAATTTGCTCTATAGGCCAGGATACACTGGAGTGATTCGGTAATGCTTAGGAGAAAGGAGCAGGGACGAGAATGTCCATTCAGTGATGTGGTTGATGTCCATGCTTATGTATTGGAGGAGGAAGGAAACAATCGAGAAAGGCTCAGAGGAGTACTTCGCGGAGAATCCTGGTCAATCTGCCGGGTCAGTCTACACCACTCACTGATGTGGGTCGCTCGTAGTCACAAGAGTCTGAAAGGGAATTCCATGCAACGCACTCGCACTCGAGACATAAGATCACTTTTGAATTCACTGATTTCCACGCAACTGTGCACTTCTCTACGCTACGCTCATGGTCCGGGAGATTCCTATGCGCGACGCAGGTCAAGACAACGTCCAAGGACCGCGGGGTGGACGGGCTCATCGACGGGAACAGCTACACCCGCTCGGCTTCTTGTCCACCGTTATCGCCATCTATAAGCTCCTCGGTTGGACCAACTTCCTGTGACTGGCCATGACCATAGTGGAGATTATGATCCTCTTCGACGACGTCAAACACGTAGTACTCGGCCAGCCTAAAGTTGCGTGCTGTCTGAGCGCCCCGATGGTCGTGTTGTTGGATGTGTTGCTCGTGGGTGTATACGTCTCCGTCACGTTCCCGGCCTTCCTGAGGGCCATGTACGACGTCCAGGGCGTGCGAGAGCATGGAGCAGGACGAGGCGATGAAAGCGCCCACGATGATAAAGCAAGTTCAAGTGATGCACGTCCATTCTGGTTGCGGGTGACACGGTTTTACGAGTGCCTGGGCATCCGGTGAAGCCACAGGAGTGAGGTGGTGGACGGACAGACCCCGACGTGGTTGGACCAATAATAGCCAATCATATTGAGATCTGCTTTTGAAGTCGGTTTTAAGCTTGGCGTTTGGTAAATGTGTGACATGTTTCGCGGCGGAATAATCAATTGACGCAGACCGACTGGCCACCGCATTGTACCGCATTGTTGAATTTCATCGAGATGCAAGACGAATTGGAGCCGCTGGACGCCGTGTTCGAACTCCTTTCCCAATGGGAGCAGCCCCATAATGGGCCAGTCGCTCTGCCAACCGATTTTGAAAGCTCAACGAGACCCGTCGAGCTTTTTCCCGCGTCTCCAGGGCGTACCCCTTTTTTTGAGCCTGTCCTTGACGAGCACCGTGGTGCTGCAATGGACCTGGACGCCGGTTTTCATGCGACACAGCAGCTTCTGCTCGAGTACAACACGCAAGGAGACGTCTGTGGGCTGCTGCAATCGCCAGGAGAAGGACGCGTCCAAGGAACCTCCGAGACTGCAGAGAATGGAGCTGCCATCACCCGTCTATCCTCTCCCGTTCCTCCCACGGAAAACGCTACGAACCATCCTAACAATGACACACTGGGCGCGGCGAAGCAGCCGAGACGTCGGCGCGTTTCTCGGAAGGAGCAAATCGAAGGTCTGCGCACGACGATCCAAGAACTGACGACCCAATTGCAGTCCAGAGCGCCTCTTCGGACTCCATCAATGCTGGGAGGTCAGCGACCGGGATGTGAGCCACTCTGGGAGAAGATTGCAGCCCGACAGCTTGAGCGTCGTCGCAATGCAGAAGAGGAGAACATCAAGCTGCGCCAGCTGCTCAAGCTGCAGGTAAAAGAAGCCAAGAACTTGAAGCGCGTCCTGAAGCGGCGGACCAAACTCGAGGTACGGCGCGCGTCTATAACATCTCTCGGTGTTTGCTGCTAACCGAATGTCTCCCTGTGTACAGATGATGGAGAAGTTTATGGGCTCGAAGCTCCATGAGGATCGGATCTACCGCAGTCCTGGGGACAATCCTCAGGTCTTCCAGGAGCTGCTACGAGACACTGACTCCCTCTACATTAGCGTGGACAAGCTCTTCCTCGAAAAGGGCCTGTACGACCTGCCGTGTCCCGGTCGATGGCGTCAAGCGAGAGGCAACGTCTCCAACGGCATGTTCTTGGAACTCACACAGAAAACTGTGGTGCCATTTGACCGTCAAGCCACTGATAAGGCAATGTGGGCGTGCCTCGGTCTCGCGGACTGGCAAGGGCTGCAGAGTGTGAAGGACATGGGCAAGCAAATCCACTTCCACGCACACCACACCGAGGAGGCAGGCGATACGAGGATGAGCAGCTTCTTCGCGAAGACGTCGTCGAGCATCTCGTCCTTGAGAGGCGTTCAGATCCGGAAGGCGGTGCGCAAGTACGAAGAAGCGGATCGAACGGTGTTTATCAGCCAAGGACTGGTGGAGCCCAAGCTTGCTGGAGACACGGACTTTCCCGGGTTCCACACCCACACAACTCTGCGGCTTGTGGTCCAACAAGTAGATCATCTCGCCTCGGGACAAGGCAGCGTCTCTCTCATCGAAAGCCACTTCAGTGCGTCGCGTTTCAGTCAGGGACTCGCGGCAGCTCGGGAAATCTGCTCGTCGACCAATCTGGACATGGGCGTGACTATCTGGGACGAAGCCATCTCTCGCATCTCGCACCGAGTGGAGGCCTTGCTGATCGACGAAACGTGCAAGAAGGTCGAAGGTCCATACTCAGCTGCCCCTTGAGTCGCGTATAACTCAAAATCTCGTTCAGCATACACTCAAAAGCGTGATTCTGTCATCTACTCCAAGCTGATTGTCGGTCACTCAGTTGAGCCATTCAGAGCTTTGCACGCCTCCTCCAGTAGCAAATTCTCCAGGATCTGGTTGCGTCCCTTGATGAGTCCTTTCCAAGTCATGACCTCGTACTCGCTCATAGATCCCAGCCAGTTTGCCTGATTGCGCTCGTCGCCGCCATTGCGTTCAGACTGGCGCTCTACCTTGAGGTAGCAGTGAATCGTCGACTTGGGACCAAATTCCGAGCTGGTGCCCGGCTCGATCACTATGTAGCGGGTCTCGTAGTATTTGAGCCCGACCAGCGACATGGAGGCTAGTGACGTCGGCTCCATCAACATGCGGCACACCACGACTGTGCGGTTCTCCGATACGAATTTACGAGCCACTTTGCGCACCAGCACGTCGATTTTCAAGCGATTGCGCTTGGAGACGACGCGCCAGCTGCTGCTCTTCGTGTTGTCCGTGACGTCGAAGCTCTTGATGAAATGGTTCTTGCTGTGGCGGACGCCTCGTTCGCCCATGGATTCCCACACAGCGCGGTCGGCGATCAGTCGATGGAACGGAACGGTCTTGCACTCTTGGTCGGTGAAGACGACGTCACTATCGGCATCTGGTGTGCGCCACCTTGAAGGCGTTGACGAAGGAGAAAAGGCCTGAGCTGCGCTCGAGTCAAACATCGCCTCCACTTCCAGGTATGTTTCATCCAATTTGCTCGAGAGTTCCTCGAACACGGCGTCGTTATCTGCTGGCGTGTTGTCTGATGGCAAATTCCTTTGATTCACACCGAGAAGCCGCTCCATTCTCTATACAACACGACCATACACAGCAAATACAAGCGTCAGCTGACTGGGTTTCCATCTAGATACGATCCAGATCCACACCTCGGCGTCCATGTCGGTGTCTTTTAGCAGCGCGCGTTTCAGGTATTGGGCCTTACGCCGCTGAGTCTGCAGCAACGTCCGCAGCTCTCCATTGTCCGCCTCAGCGCGTTTTCGCCGGCTGAGCTGCATCGCAGCCACTTGTTCCCATAGCGATGCGCTCTGGTACGGCGCAGACCGACCTGACGCCCTCTCACGCTGTCTGTTGGTGGCAGCTTTGCGCCGCGCTTCCAGCTTGAGCTGATCTCGTCTGGCTGTGAGATGATACACGTGCGTTCGAAGGAGAACCAAGTCGTCTTTGGGCCTTCTGCGTCCTCGAGAAGCCGCCCGAAGTTGCACCGGAACCTGCGCCTTCGTCTGTTTTCCCATCGAATCGCGACGTTGAGATGGCTTTGCTGAGCTGTTTGAGCCCAAACCAGCAGCACTAATACTCGTAGGGAGTGCAGCAGCTTGTTCACCTCGTTTTGAGACCGTCAGTTGTTGCGCCAGTGCCTCAGAACAATCGCCAACCGGCATCAGAGTCGGCGTCTCGTCGGTCCAAGGGCCACGAGGCGCAGCATTAGGAAGCTGGTGCTGGTG
>MBAC02002826.1:0-18591 GCA_001712635.2 Nothophytophthora sp. Chile5 | reverse complement strand
TCTACTACGTGTTCACGATCAACGCCGACGTGTATACCCTGAGCTCCAAGCTGCTGGAGGTCGCGCTATGTCTGCTGAACGTGGAGCGCGTGCGTAAGTACGGTCTCATCGAGCCGGAGCTGCAGTGTCACGTGGGCACTCCCTTAGCTGTTCCTGCCAACTGGCCGCACCGCGGAGACGTCGTGTTCGACCACGTCTCGTTCAGTTACGCCACGGACTCCTCGAATGACGCTCGACCCGACGAGAAGCCGGCGCTGGCGCTCTGCGACGTGAGCTTCGCTGTCCACGGCGGCGAGAAGATCGGCGTGGTTGGACGCACGGGCTCCGGCAAGAGCTCGCTCGCCATGGCGCTCTTCCGAGTGCACGCGCTGACTCGAGGGCGTATCCTCGTGGACGGCCTGGACATCTGCTTGCTGGGTCTGAGTGATCTGCGCCGCAATGTGTGCATCATCCCGCAGTCGCCGCTATTCTATCGGTGCTCGGTGCGGAACTACCTGGATCCATTTGGTGAGTTCGATGACGTGTTGCTGCTGGATGGACTACGCAAGTGCGGGCTGCAGGGGAGCGTCGCGAACCTCGAGGCCGAATTGGCAGACAACGGCGAGAACTGGAGTCTTGGCGAGCGACAGATGCTGTGTCTGGCCCGCGCGGTGCTGCGGCCGTCCCGCGTGCTGGTCCTGGACGAGTCGTTCTCCGCGGTGGACCAAGCAAGACAGGCGACGCTGCTGCATGTGCTGGACACGGCCTTCCGCGACTCTACCATCTTTCTCATCACCCACCGACTGGACGACGTGCTGCAGTTCGACAAGATCCTGGTTATGCAAGAAGGTCGCGCCGTCGAATTCGGCGCCGCGGAAGACCTCGCGACTGACCCAAGCAGCGCCTTCTACGAGTTCCTGGAGACCACGTTGCTCACTTATTGATGCTAGATGCCGATGAAGGGGAGAACCAGGTGGGGCAAGCCGTCTCCAAGCAGATGGGATCGACGCCTCGTCGGCTGTCTCCTTGTTTGAGCGCTGACGTCGCAGTGAATCCACCCAAGACTGAAGACTGCGCAAGTCCACTGATGCTCGACACAGCTTCGTCCTTCCTGAGAAGCAGCAGCGATATGCTGCTGGGCTGGCGTTCAAAACCCAAAGACTTCCTCACGACGTGGCAAGAGCTTTGGTGGCTCCGAGTTTACATGGGACGCTCGCCAATGCTGGGGAGCACATGTGCTGGGTGCGAGCCAAACAGGCAACCAGGGCGACGTTATCCGTCGCTTCCGTACCTCTTCCGACCAGATTCGCAGCAAGAGAAAGAGTAGCCTCTCTTCATGGCAGCACTGGAAGCTTGTGGTGACTCTCGCGATGGATGTGGCAGCAGACCCACTGCTTCGCCTTCCACTCCCAGTAGCAGCAATAAATCGTAGCAAATACATGTTATAAGCGCACACAATAATGCAGAATGTGATGAGAAGAACCTCCGAGCTGTGCGTGCAATCAGCGTCCCCAACGAATGCGCCAGTCCCAGAGCTGAGGGGGAAAGCACAGACCACGTTGTCAGTCGTCCCACTTGAGAATGTGCTTGGCTCGAAGCTTCGTGGACTTGTGGATTTCCTCCGCCTCCGAGATCGCCACGCGGCAGTACGGACACGACTTCTCGCCCTCCAAGTTGGCTTGGAACGCCGTGTAGCACACTCCGCACGTGAAATGGTCGCACGGGAACGCCACGGCCCGCACTCGCAGGAGATCTGAGTAGCAGATGCTGGGGAGTTCATTCAAACAAATAAGAACTCGAGTCAGAAGCCGCTTCTCCAAAATGTCCAACCACCATTGCCATCGTCTCCTTTGCCGGCTCCGTACCCGCATTGCAGCTCATCCTCCGCCAGTCGATTAGCCAGTGTGTTGTGTCGTTCGTCCGAGTATTTCCGTGCCGAATGGGCAGCGGCGCGGCGTCGTCGCGTCTCGACCCACTCCTCCATCTGCGTCATGGCGTCCAAGGCGGCGGGGGCGCAAGCCGCCGGCAGTTCGTTCCACAGCAGCTCACGAGCAGCGCGCCGCACTTGTTCACCCGTGTCGCTCTCCTGCTCCGATTCAACGTCCTCTTCTTCTTCTTCGTCATGACTCAAGAACCCCGAGGACATCGAGGCGCCAGCGCCGCCGCCGACGGAAGCAGACAGCGCATCTGCCTTGGTGAACAGCGAGATGAGGCCGCCCACTACGAAACCAGCCACGCCGCCGACCACGGCGCCTACCATGGCGCCCGCCAGCACCTGATTGGCGTTCGAGGTCACTTGAGGCGACGCACCATACCCGTAGCGGGCCCACGTCACGAAGTGCTCGCAATTGTGCGACAGATAGTCGTAGTGCGTCTCTCCGAGCCGCGACATGGCGCGACGCACCACCTCGTCGCCACCAAACGGCTGAAGACCATGGTCCGCCAGCATCCGCGTGTCTAGATCCGAAGTGTAGCCCTCCGGCGCGTCCGAAGCGGCTCCGTCCGCCGCCGCCGCGGCCGCCACACGCTGCACATAGCGGACGGAATCCACTCGCACCTGGAAATCGCCGTCTGTGGGGGACCACAGATGCACCACGCGGCCGTCGCCGGCGTACAGCGCCAGGTGGCTGTACTGGCCGCGGTTGAAGCACACCACGTCGCCCTTGGAGAACGCGATCGCCTCCATTTAGCCGCGCAGTCTGTTCTCTGTCTGACTTTTCGCGATTGGGTGCGTTTGTCTTGTGGGTGGGTGCTGTGGGTCGGAGCGGACAAACCGTGGGTTTTATTTCGCAGCGGGTTTTATTCATTCTTTCGACGCACGGCAATGAAACCGGTGAAGGACCCACCCACCCGGACGCCGCTAACTTCGCGAAAGGCAACGAAGCAACACGACATCTCACCCACAAGCGCCTTGAAAGGGAGGGATGCATGCAGGAACTTCCAGCCATGACGCGACGTCAACAGAGTCCGCGTTGGTTCTTCTGTCCTGTCCCGTCAAACACCCAGGTTTTCTGAACGATTGAAAGCACCCAAATACCCTGATTTCGAATGTCCAAATCCAGCGGGATGGGTGCGGAACTCTCGTTCAAGTTAATCGTATCAACCAGCACCTTTGCAGCCACTGCACTTGAAAGGCGATCGACTACCTAGTCAAGATGATACTGTATTGATCGTCCTAAACGGTAGGACTCAACACCTCTCAATAGAAGCGCCTTCGATATAATCAACCAGCACGCGATATAGAGCGCCACGCGCTACGCTTCTTAAAATCAGGTACTAAACGTTTCAGAATACCGACGGAGCTCCCCGTGTGTCAATTCTGACTGCGTGCATCCATCATCGGCCATGCGAAGCCCAGACAGCGGCCGCGAGCGGCGCGCCGACCGCAACAAGTCCAGCAGCGGGCCGCTGACTGACCAGGCGTTCCGTCAGCGGCTCTCGTACCCGCGTTCCGATGCCGCGTGGTTCAGCTCGCAGCAGCAGCAGGTCCCGCGCCACTACTTCTCAGCCGATTCGAGCCCGGTCGCACTCACGCCCAGCTTCTCGAGCCTGTCGCCGCTGTACCCGCCGCCTCCACAGCAGCCCACGCCATCAGCCGCGTCCTCTGCCACCCAACGCGCCATGGACGATGCCATCAGTGAGATCTTCACTCGCTATGTACCGACCTTCTTCGACCTGCTCGAGAAGTACCAGTACGAAAAGGTCCGTTGGCACATGGATCCTCCCCACATTGTTGTTACTTCGGGCGTGTTGCATGGGGTGAAAGGGTAGGCTATATGACTGACTGACGGATGGTTCGTGTGGTAGGCACTGTTGGCATTGGATAGTGACGAGGAGACGGAGTGGAAGAGCTGGCCCGTGTTTCTTGTCATGCTCAAGCTCGGCGCTTCCTGCGAAAGCACGTACGTGTATTGATGTGCTCTACATGTACTTCATGACCAACTAGATGCGTCTCTAATGCGTTGCTTTGCCTCTCTCTAGATACCACCTGATGAATTATCTGGACAAGGAATTGGTGCAGACGGATACGATCGAACAGATGTACGGGAAGCTCGTGAAGCTCATGAACCATCTCGCTGAGGAGCTCAAACCGTTGGTCGCTCGCCAAAGCCGCCACTTCCCCATGGTCTCACGTACATCAACGTCGAGTGGCGATGCTCGCGGCAGTCTGAACGGCGGTAGCGACGAGAACGATAGCGAAGTGGACAGCGACCCGATGCTCATGATGGAGATCGCCATGTGTGGAGACATGGGCTACTACGCCGAGCTGCTGGAGCAAGGCGCCGAGTTCTTCTCCGTACGTGGCATAGTCAGCGAACGCTCTGAGTCGCTCTCGCAATATGCTCTGCGCTAGCGACTGATCTGTATGTCTTTGACTGGTGCGAACAGCTTCGCGTGCCGATGCTGCAACTTTACCGCAGTCTAGCGCACCCCAACGTGCCTCGGGACTATCACAGCGTAAGTGGACTCCCTCTCTATACAGCGTGTCATTATCTGTTTTGCTACTGTAAGTGTGCTGAGTGTGACCTTTGCGTTGAGTTACAACAGATGCTGAAGCGGTTGGAGACGTTGCTGATGCGTTTCGATGCTTTCGACCATCCGCTGCTGGAGACGATGAAGCAGTCGGCTATTGAAGAGCTCAGCACGGTTCACGCTGCCATCCAGTGCGAGATCCGCGTGGCTGAGTACGACTTCACGCGCTCCGTCGTGGCTCTTCACCGACTCAAGCGGCAACTACGCTCTTGGAGCGACCACATCGACGCCGTCTCCGACTACCCGTTGTTCGAAGACAGTGGCGTGAACGATGCCGCCGGCGGTGATGAAGGCCTGCTGCTTCTCGACGAAGAGGACGACAACTACGACAACGCATCGGACTCGGTGCTCTCCAGTACGAGCTACTCCAACCAATCCACGTCGTCTTTGGCACGTGGCCATCTTCCGTTCCAACTGACCGCTAGTATGAGCGGTGAATCGTATGGTGGAGGAGGAACCACTGTACCCAGCGGCGGTGCTCCTTCTTCTCTCACCGGCTCGTTGGTCTCTTATCGCGGGGCGCGCTATGCCAATATGGGCGACACGTCCTACGACATCGCCGATGAGACGGCCATGCTGGAGAGACATCCGTCGGGGATGTCGGTGAATAGCAGCTCGAGTCCAGTCTCGGAGACACCGAGCACAATCCGTCGACTGTTGTCACAAAGCAGTTTGCTTCGACGTAGTGGAGTATTGGCGTCAGCCTTGCCGATCCGACGCGGACTCGTTCAGAAGCCGGGGGACCCGTATGTTAGCTCGGGCGGAGCGACCTCCTCGATGCCGACGAATACACTGGAGCAGGTCATCCTTGGCGGGGGAGGTAACGGCACAGCAGGCACTGCTGGAAATGGCGGCAATACGCTTGGCGCGAGTCAGACGAGTACTAACGGTGGTGGGGTGGGTGGGAACAACAATGCACTGGCGGCTGAGATGATGGCATCCTCCATGAAGGAGCAGGAGCGGGATGACGGCTTCGCGCTGCCAGTTTTCCAGTGGTCCAAGCGGTTCTACCGGTCACTTGTGGCCAAATTCACGCTCTACTTCCACCATTGGCTGAACCCGTTCGAGAAGAAGACGAACTATCTCGGACTGAAGATCACGCGCTTTATCCGCACGCCGCTGGGTATCTCGTACCTCGAGCTCATGGACGTACTGCTAGTCAAAATGGGTGGTGGGGCAACGCAACGAGGACAAGGAGCTAAGACGCAGGTGATGCTGATCCTGGAGACGCAGCAGCTCGAGAACAAGGGCGCCCACTACTATGAGAGCGGCTACCGCTGTCCGAGCTCGAGCAACGCGCGATACAGTCGCACGGAGCAAGAGGACCAGGACGACCAGGAAGAGCAAGAAGCCAAGCAGAAGGCCTTGGCTTCGAGCAGTGCTAGCGGCAGCAGTCGGACGCAGTCCCCCGTGGCCAGAGCGGGAGGGAATTCCCCACTGAACGAAGCTCGTCGACGGTCCGTGGAGCAGCAGACGAACCACGCGCTGTTCATGCGCGTGGATCGAGAGCAGAATGAAGAGCAGAACGATTTCTCCGAGCTCTGGGGGCTGCGTAGTTGGCCGGCGGTGTTCTGCTACCCGGACGGCTCGCCGCCGCCTCTCGCTCACTGGCCCAACCTCGTCAGTCTCATCATGGATAACCGCGCGGCGCTTGGCACCGTCCGCCCAGTGTGAGTTCGTGCTGTCTGCAACACTCACCTCCTTGACTGCGATGAGACGCCTCAAGACTAACTGGCTGTGCCCATGTGACTGCTAGCTTCATGCATTTTGAAAGGCGCTTACGGACGACGTACCACATCACGCGCGTGGACGACGCCATGTTCCTCGTGCTGCTCGTGGAAGGAGTCCGGAAGCCCAACGAGAAGGTTGCGCAGGTAAGGAAGAAAGCTGCACACCAGCGTCACTCTCCTTGCGCTGACGTGTTCTGGTGTATGTGTCCGTGTATTATACGACCGAGCAGGACTTCATGCAGACCGTGACGGAGAACTTGCAGCATGCTGGGGCGTTCGCACCTCGCGTCCTTGCGTCTGCCACAGCCATCTCAACAAATCAGTAGTCAGTTAGTGAGGATGCAGCAACGGGGCATTGTTATAGCGCGTCTGTCTAAATATCACGCTCTACTCTACACGCAACGTCGAATGTATGGGTTCTGGAGGCAGAGAAGATGTGCACACTAGAGAATGTAGACGGGCTTCACGTCGGTAGGCGCGAAGACGTCGTGTGTGTCCACGCATTTGATCATGCCGTCGGTGCTGCGCTGGGCCAGGAGGTCGATGCCTCGCTTGCTGTACACGCGGCCGTTGGGTAGCACGAGCGGCGGGTTGTGTTCGTCCATCACGCTCTGGGTCACGCGGCATACGAGCCGCGAGTGCGGGTGGTAAGCGAACGGAAGCCCCGAACACAGTTGGCTCCCCACCTCGCTGCAAGCAGGACAGATAGGCACGGGGAGATCAGCGCGAGAGTGTTTGCTGCGCTTCTTTCTGTTGGGAGAGTCCTTGGTCGACCGATCAGGGCTGGCTTCCCCTTCGCGCTTCGGCTTCTTGTTTTTCTCATACGACGTGCTGAACTTGAACCACACCTCGTCGCTATCGTCGCCACTTTCATCATCCCCATCACTCATTCCAGCGTCTCCACCCTCTCGACGGTTCTTCCTGCCTTCCGTTCGGCGTGCACGTCGCGCCTTCAAGTTGGCGTCTCGGGTAAGGTGACACGTCCGCGTATTCAGCGTAGACAGTCCGGCATGCAACGCGATGCAGAGGGAGGGAGGGTCGTGCATGCCGTACACCTCGTAGAAAGTCTTGCGGAACAGCTCCACAAGTACTTGCCAGCGGTCCATGGAGAAAACCTTCTCGTAGGCCTCAATGCCACACTTCTCCGGCGTCTTGAATGCCAGTGTTGCCATGGCGATCTGCACTTCGCCAATCGCAGCATCGCGAAAGGTCTGCTGTTCGTGTTGCATCGCCAGTGGTGTGAGGAACGAGCGCGCGTACTGGACGGCCTCCAGGGGCTTGTGGGAGCGGACAAACTCGATGAACTCCTGCAATCTCAAGTGGAACTCCAACGTCGACTGCAATCGTCGTAGGCGCGAGCCGTTCTGAGAGCACCACGCGATAGCGGTGGCCGTATTGTGGGCTCGCAGGTCTAGCAGCACTGCCTGGCACTCAACGTGGAGGTCATAGTCCACCAAGTGACCGATTTCTAAAACAAATCAGGATGCAAAATAAGTTGGAAAATTAGTGAGCCACCTGCTTCCCCACTCAAGATCCCCATCCAAATAGTCCACGCCATCCACGCACCTTTGGTGTCCTGGATAATTTTGGCGCTCTCAAGGTGGCCTTGGCGGAGCAAGTAATCAGCAATAAGGCGGTCGTTGATGGAGCGGTCATGGTGACCCGTCGTCGACGCGTCACCTGAGATCTTCGTGGCTTCCAGCGTCTCCAGATAGTGGGTGCGGTTGGCACAGCTCTCTAGGTCGTCCTCTTGCTCTTCTTCGTTCTGCTTGGAGCTCTGCTTCAAGTCACGCAGCTTCTGCGCCAGGTCGCTCAGCTTGACGATCGCGGCGTCCACGTCCATGCGATGGCCGGGCTGTTGGCCGTCGGCGTCGTCCAACGCCTCGATCTGCGCCGTGGTCTGCGCCAACTCGCGCGTCACTTGCTTGTGATACAGTCGGAACGCTTTGCTCGCCTTCTCGAACGGCACGCGCACCAGCGGATAACTCAGCTCCATCTTTGAGGGAAAAGACACCACTTCAACAGCCGCAGAGACGCCAAACGGTTGATCGAATGCTTAGACACGCCAGTTCTATCGCTCTATTGCCATCGTTCGCCCCCGCCACCACCACAACAAGCAGCAAAACACACCCAAACCACAGAAATACCCAGAGAACAGGCGTCAGGAGACGCCGCCTTCTCTGCTTGTTGAAGCTGCACAACCACAGAGAACGCCTGCCACACGCAACTGCAAGTGCATACACAAGCCTCTCGGGGTGGGGGGAGGGGAAACGGGCACCTTAACGGACTTGAAGGGCCGCCGCGGAAGAACGGGAAGCTGGAGATGCAGGAAGAGGAGGAGGGTCTCGGAGGCTGCGGGCGCTTCTCGGTCTTTTGCGGAATGATGCTCAAACAGCAACTTTTCTTCTGAACTGGTCTCAGTGTGAGAGACGCAATTGCAAAATGAATTGAGCGACGATTCAGAATTGAATCGGGAACCCATCGGCCCGACGGACCGGCCCATACAAAAACCCAGTCGGGATCCGGGTCCGACCCTTGAGGATGACACGCATCCGGATAACGCGGTGTCCGGATATGCCTCCGACTCGTTGAAGTCGGAGTTTGACACGCCAAAACATACGGTTTCACGCTTTTGAAACGGCGTCGGGACAGATTTTGGATACATTTTGGCGCAGCAGATGGGTGCAGACCGAACGGATGGCTACAGAGTGGAGCTTCAGAGCGCTGTCAAATACCGAAAGCTGCCAAACAGATGCAAAAAGGTTCAAACAAATGCGATTTGTGTGTTTTGTCCCGTCGCTTCGTCTTTGCAATGAACTCCCCCGCCTTCCAGCTGGCTGGATGGTCGCGAAGGAGGCGCAGCAAACCTGTCGGTAGAGTAAAGAATCCGATGGTGGCGCGAGCGCCAAGGCCTGGAGTTGACAGTGCAGCTGCAATGCCGTGAGTTCTCCGCTCTGCGTCAATCGGTTTACTTCTGCAAAGCCACAACGGTGAGCAAGGTGGACAAAACACGAGTGAGAAGGAGCCTTTCCCAATGGCGTCCTTGTCTACAAGCAGGAGGACGGTACCTTGCGACCCAAGCGCTTGCGCGCCGCCTTCTTCTGGTTCAGCGCGTCGACCTTCTGCTGCTCCTCGTACGACAGCGACTCGTACTCCTTCTGCTTCTTCTCCTTCAGTTCAGCTTGGCGACGGGCAATTTCCTGTCATGCCATGCACATAAAACATGAGCAAACCGAAAAGAGTGATGACAGAGCGCCCCTTCATCCTTCGTACAGCTTCGGTGCCAGGAGCAACAGTCTCCTGCGATTGCTTGATCTTCATTCGTCTCTTGATGGCGGAGTGCTTAGCCTGTGGGAAACGCGGAAATACATGACACGAGTGCGTGTAAATCTACAGAAGTAGGTGGCCAAAGAGCACGACATACAGCAGCACACGACGTTGAACACGTACATTCGGCGACAGTTTGATGGACGATCCGGCGGCATCAATCAGCGTAAACACGAGCTGAAGCGCCTTCTCCACGTCCAGCTTCTTCGAGCCGGCTTGCAGCTTGAAGCGCACACGCAGAACGTGGTTCTCCGACTTCGGCAAGCCGCTGTTAAAATACGAGCGAAAGCGTTAAATTCCGGGACGAAAGGCCTTGCAATTCTCGTGGAGAGACGTCACTTACATAATCGGAAGCTTGTTCATGTCGGTGAACACAATGCATTCAACGAAGTCTTCCAGTTCCTTGAGCGTCTAAAGGTGAAGCACCCGACGTTAACGCGACAACAGTTACCGCCACCACGGGTTAGTTTTAGTTAGCATCTCATTTATGTCTCCCACTTTGTCGATGCACAATTCAAAGAGAGAGAGACGTACCGCCTGGAGAGAGTGGGTCAGCACAACCTTCGGGAGTTCCACACAGTCCGTGGACACCCACATCGAGTCTGGCGCTTCCTTCACTGGAATTTGCTTCGCCGTCTCAATCTGCAGCAATATCGTCAGGTCGTTGTTGTCAGCATGAGATCAGCAAAGGTATCAAGCAGGTGCAATACACATCGCGTTTCAACGGCAACGTTACCAGTTCAGGAAAGAGCTTGGAGAGCGCAGTGAACCCCAGCTTCTTGCTGATGGAGAAGATAAACGGGTCAACTTCATTCCCATGCAGACCAACGTCGATCGTCTGATAAGGAACACATTCACCCGAACGAACGTGAGCATCATCAAGTCACTTCCCATGGCATCCCGATACGTGGATTCCGGGAGCAGCCCATGATACTTTGCAGTGCCGTACCAAGTAGTCCGACGACGGCATGACGAGGTTCAAGACGCGCGAGAAGAGGTCGTGGCGAGAAACCAACTGCAGGAGATGCGACGTACAGCACAAAAATGTCAGTTGTCAACGCGTTCGTTCGATGATTGAAGACGGGGTGCAGACGGAAAGTACCTCAAGGTCGGCGACGAAGCGCGTCAGAAAGCGACGCCCCGTGCAGAAGTACTTGTAGTTGCTCTTGCTCTCCTCGATCAGACCCATTCCGTTCTCCACGGAGGATCCAGTGTACGAGAACTGGGTCCTGAACAAAGGCTCCGCTTCTTCCAACCTATATACCAGCACAGTGAATAGACGTGACGCACATTATTCGTTAGGCGCACAAAAGTAGATGAGTAGGCAGGCAGGAGTACTCCAGAGTGGGATCTGCTGAGAAGCTGAAGGCTTAGTATGTATCCCCACGCACCATTGGTCCGCAATGCGGCGATTCTGCCACTTGCCGATGAAGTAGATCGCCACGAACAGGATGCCCAGGCTCCAGCTGCCAGCTTCCACGTAAAAGTAGTCGGCTGCGGATGGAAAAGCACAGTAGACATTCAATAAATGGGTCCATGCGCTGAACATCAAAAGCAACAGTACTGGATTTGCAGGAAGCACAAGTAACAGAGCAGGCGGACGTACGGTTTTGGAAAGGGATGAAGAGCTTGGCTACAGTCGCGACATCGGGGCGCTGAGGCGTGAACACAGGCGCAGAGGCCACCTCCTCCTACTCCCAGGAACCGCCATGCAAGCGTGAGGATAAGTCAGCACATAACTCATGCACAGAATGCCGCGTATTGTCGAATCAAGCAAGCAGTCGTACCTCCACGACATCAAATTCATCCGTTTCTTGCGCTGCTCACCAAAAACACAACGATAGACGGAAGCCAAAGGCGTCAGCAGTAGCACAGATTAACACGTCAGGCCACACCACACCACACCACGACGAAACGTCCCACACAGCAACACAGCTTCGCAGCAAAGCCGCTTTCAAACGAAGGCATCGCGGGCTACAGAACGAGTCTTTCGATCGGACTTTCGCAACTAGGGAGCCCCTTATTGAGTCCATCATGCTGCACGCAGATGGCGAGCGCACTTACCCCTCACGCACGCCAGCGCCAGCAACAGCGCGAGTCCTCCGACCTTGCGCCACATTTTCCCGCGTTTCTTGGTTGCCTCCTTGCTGCTTCGCAAACTCAAACTGTCTGCCACGCGGGCGTCACGAGGGGAGGGAAGGGATCCGGTTTACCGATGAATACCGGTACGTTAGAAACGCGTCAGGTGGCAGAAAACAGCGGACTGGAATTGGCTAATGGGTTTTACTGAGTTAAGTGAAGCTTTTGAAGGTCTTTTTGTAAAACCCAGAACACTTGTCAAGAAATGGGTCAACGGGTTCTTCCATAAAACCCGTCTCGCCAATCACCCGAAACCCCTGGCCTATTTTTGTGTCCAAGTTGAAGAGGCCAATCGGTGGCAGCGGCATTTTGCATCCTGCTGTCAGGTCTCAAACTCAAACTGGTCAATAGAAGTCACGAGGTAAGGGCGAGGATGGCATTGCGTTGCGCCAGCAGAAGGAGAGCATCTTGGGGTCTTGACACTGTGACGCCATGACCCGCAGGCAAATGGACGACAAGCAGCAGCAGGATTACGCAGACCACCCGTCTGGGGCGGAGAACGAGAGCGTGCGAACACCGTCTGGCCGAGGTATCAGTTGGGGTTCTCCTTGTATGGGATTTCTGTTGGCTGCGCTCTTGACAGCATCTTATACATTTGTTGTCTCTGCTGTTTCTGCTGTATCCTTCGCTTGCTCGCCGCGCAGACACAACGGTATAAACCCGCAATGGTTTCTACTTCTCCGTTGCCTGGCCCTGTGACGACACCTTGGCTTATGGTTGGCTCGTGGCTTTGGTTGGTACAGATTGGGTTTTTAGAGAACCGTGGTGCGATGGTGAAGAACAAGTCGCCCACGAACGCGGCGCTGTTGAAGGCCGGATTGAAGACCAACCTGTCGCCGTCGGAGGCCACTGCACAGCTGCGAGTGCTCTGCCGCAAGTTCGCCGCACTCACGGAGAAAGTCAAGGTACGAGTCCTCTGTTTGATCGGAGCTCTGCTGCATATCTCCATCGCCCCGTTTGCTCATTCTGCTTTCGATGGTGCGACTTCTTTGCCAGGAGGAGACCAAAGTCCGCGAAGACGCCGAGCGTGAGGTGCGACGGCTCAAGGCGCTGCTCGAGGAGAGCATATCTCCTGTTGTGGCATCTTGCCGTGCAGAAACCCAGGCCTATGTGCGTGAACTCAAGGAGACGCAGGAGAAGCTGAAGCGCGAGTTGCGTTTCGAGAAGGAGAAGAACGAGCGTGTCGTGGCCAAAGCTTTAGAGCTCGAGCGCGAAAAGAGCGCCCTTCTTGCGGCGCAGTCGCAAGCGCAAGCGGTTGCTGCGTCGCAGTCTGAGCCTACCGCCACCAGCAATCCGACGCTCCAGTCTGCTTGGGGTAAGGAGCAGGTGCACAAGATTCAGTCCACGCTGAAGATCACGATCGTCGAGCTCGAAGACGAGCTTGGACGGAAGGAGGAGGAGGTGGAAGCCTATCGAGAAAGGTCCCAGCGTGACCGCGCTCGTGTGAAGGCGCTTGAGGATGAGCTACGTAACAAGGAGAACGCTGAGCACGCAGCTCAACAGGCTCGAAGACAGCTCGAAGAGGATCTGCGGCAGGCGCAAACGGACATCACGAACGAGCTTGAGAACGTGCAGCGCATTCATGATGGCGCGCAGGAGGATCGAGCGCTGCGCAATACGCTAGAGGAGCAATTGGAGACGCTGAGTGAGGTGAACGCCGCGCTTGAGCAGCGTAGCCGTGCGCTTGTTCGCCGCCTGGAACTCGCGGCGGGGGTCTCACAAGAGTGCCAGGATCTGAAACTACAGCTGCGTGACGCGGAGGTGGACAACGAGACCCTCGTGCAAACGGTTCGTGCTCTTTGTGCATGATGCCGCGGCTTTTTCTGCGATCTGGACACTGATTTCTGTCTCTCTGCCTTGTTTCCAACTATCTGTGCTTCGCTGTGGGTGTGTGAAGCTCCGCGACCTGAAGGATCAGCAGTTTGTGCGCGAGAAGGATTGGAAGGTGCGTCTGGAGCACACCAACGAGGAGAAGGCGCAAGTGGAGCAGCAGGTGTGCGAGCTCCAGGCCGACTTGACGTCGCTTCAGGCGCAGAACTCGCTGTTCTCCGAGTGGATGCTCGTGCGCAATGAGAACGCACTCGTCGCCCAACGTGATGCACCACCACTACAACAACAACGACAGCAACAACGAGGTGCTGCAAGCGCGACGTCCACAGGTCGAAGCAATAATCACTGGCGCAGCCACGCGGAGCGGGAGTGTGAGCAAGAATATGATGCCGATAGCAGTAGCAGCAGTAACGGCGCCTTTCACAGTATCCGCTACGATTCTCCAGCCCTTGTCCACCCAAGAGCTGCAGGCCTGCCCAAACGCCAGCCAAGCTGCAGCTACCAATCCGAAGACCAAGATGCCAGAATCAAAAGGACCGTGGAGGACGAGGACGACCAAGAGATCCGCAGTGCCGCACGCAAAGCAAGCTTGTATATCCGGACGGGACCGAGCAGTGTGCGGTCCTTTTCCGGGTCCAGTAATTCGCACTCCCCGTGTAGCCGAGGGACAGCCTCACCACTGCGAAGGCAGATGACGGGCCCGTCGAGTCCTCGTGGAGCTGCTCATCGACGCAGCACGACAAAAGTCAAGCAGTCAACGCCGCGTTCGCCGCGGAACGGAAGACCTCGAAAGATGTCGACGACGTCTGTGTCATCGTCGTGCCCGTCTGCTGCATTTGCTACCCCCACAGCGTCGTCCTCTTTCGCATCTGCTAGAGCCGACCACGAGCGACTGCGAAAGCTGATGAGCCGCAATCGCGAGCTGCAGCAGCGACTTCAGCAAGAGACGATGGCTACGCATCACCTGGAGCGGGAAATCACCGACATGACCTCGTCTTAAGGCCATTTTATCAACTTAGGCACCTCGACGGCAGACAGCAAGTGTGGGCTCGAGGGTTCTCTCTTCTGAGGTAGACATTACTCGGTGCAGGTAACTATTAGACCTTGACGCCACCCTCACCCTTGTCAGTGAACCCAGAGGTTGTTGATCCATTGGCCACCGGAAGGTCGTAGAGCTTACCAACGTAGTCGATCATCCGCTGCACCTCGTGCTTGAGTTTCTCGTCGAGCCCGGCCACGATGTCACGCAATGCTGGGTCCGTCAACATGCATCGCATTCCATCCAGCAGTTCCAGGTCGCGCGTACGCAACGCTAAAAGGCAGCCGCGGTCCTCTTCTAGATGCGCTTCCAACGCAGCGGCCTTGTCCTCAAGCTCTTGTGCAATAGCGGAGACGCCCAGTGTACGATAGCGTATGGCCTCGTCGCGCAATGGCGCCAGCTCAGACTCGTTCTCCGCCACACGCGCCAACATGAACTTCATACAGGGCAGCTCGCTTTCGAAGTAGCTCAGGGAGGCTTCGAGTTGCTGAGTCAAACACACCGCCTGCTTCGAACGCAGCGCATGCACCTGGCTGTGAGCAAGCTGCGCTTGACGCACCTCATGGTCCACACGTGCCACCTCAGCGGCGATTGCGCGGCGATGTTGCGCACGCGTGAAACGCCGAGCTACATGCTGGTGCTCGGCACGAAAGCGCGCGGTGTCCGCGAGGTAGCGCTTTTCTACTGCGCAAACATCCTCGTCAGCTTGCTGCTGCATCCCAGACACACGCTGTAACTCATCTTCCACAGCACGAAGCTGTGTCTCGAGCTCGTCCCGACGCTGTCGAAGTGTCTGCGTCTCAGCAGTGGCCGCCGCTTGACTGACGCGCAGTGGTGCGAGCTCCGCGTCTTTTCGCTCCTGCATCTCTTGCAACCACTCGGTCACCTTCTTCATTTCGGTCTCGTCCTGCACATTTTGCCTTTGCTCGTCCGCGTCTTCTTCTCCTTCCCCCTCCTCCTCCTCATCCACTTGCTGGTGTTGTTGCTTGGAACTGCGGACACGCTCCTCGACCAGCTGACTGAGTTTCCTCAGCCTCGAGTCGTGCAGTGTCAACGCGTCGCTGCGCAAATCACGTCGCTGGAACGAGTCACGAATCGTCTGTCCGTGCACGGATTCGTCGGCGCGCATCACTTCTGCAATCTTCGTCTCCAACACTTGCACGTCGCGGGTGAGTGGCGAGCCGAGCTCCACGCCGTGCAGTGAGAGTGCATGCCCACACACGAGGCGGCTCAAAGCACGTGCCGCCCGTTCTGCCTCAGCATCCGCGTCTGCATCCTCTGCGTCAGCACCCCCATGCAGCTCATCAGCGATGGTGCGTACGGCTGCCACCACTTCGTTCGCCATCTCCCGATGCGGGGCTGACCCAGAGGAGTCTGCAGACGAAGGATTAGCCTCAATCGACAGACAGTTGGCGAGCATTGCCGCCAAATTGTCGAACACAGCAGCAGGTGAGTGTGAGCGCAGCACATTCGAGAGCAATAGCGGCAGCGCGTCGCTCTGGAAGAAGGTCAGGATCGTGTCTGTGTTCACGTAGAGACGACTCCAGCCCAAGAGCCCCAAGAGCGCCGCGTGCGTATCCGGAATGGCCGCCGCCACCTCCAGCCGTCGCGCAAGCGGCAACTGCGCTGAATCCGCATCCTCGTTGCTGCCATTGCTGTTGCTTGTGGCAGACCGGTTCTCAGCATCCTCATCGCGACTTGCCGCTCCTTCTTGCTTACTTTTGCTCTTTTTCTTCTTTTTTTTCTTCTTTTTGGAGACGCTGCCGTTGGAAGACGTGGGCGTCGCGCTGCCACTCGCCGTGCTGCTGGAACTGCCGCCCAAGCCTCCCACCTTCGTCAGCGAACTAAACCTACAGACGCGTAGTAAAACGCAACGCACGAAAGACACGTCCAGTCAGCGATCTCGTGCGCAACAGCTCTGTCCCTTCCTCGGCAGACATAGCGACTACCACGACTCGTACATGTTCGCCGTCTTGACCGCTTCGTGCGCCAGCATCCTTGGCTGCTTTTTCCTTCAAGACCTTCGATTCCGTCAAAGCCGCACACGTCGCGTGGCTTTCTTCTCTTTTTGGATATGCGATCTTGCCGTGGTGCTCACGATCTGACATGCGCTCTGAAGATCCAGAGTGAAACGGACGGTAACTTCGGCATCTGGTTGGTAAGGATATTATATAATGCAGGTCAAAGCGCATGCTTTGAAGCAAAAGAAGCAGCTGGATTGCACGGGATATTAATCTACACGGGTTCGAAGCGAATCTTTGCACTCGTCAAAACTCCCGGTGGTGTGGCTCGCGGAGAGGAAATGAATGCTGCACGTGTTGCGCACACGAGATAGCGAGCGTGTCGTATTATAGTCCGAGGCTGAAGATTTCTTCGTCGGTGGTCGTCGCGGCCACAGCCGTCACCTTTTTCTTCACTTGTTCGCTGTTTGACTGATGTGACGACGCTTCAGCAGGCTCACTGGGCGTCTTCTCCTCTTGGGATGGCAGCTCCTCCTCCACGGCCTTCGCAGTCGACGGCATTTCACGTGCGGTGGCCGCGTTCAGCGCAGCCGCGTTATGCTCGCGCGCCGCCACTTGTGCCTGCTCGTTGATGGACGGCGATTCTTGCTTCAGACCCGCTGTCGCTGCTGCTGACTTGCCCTCGGCTTCCACTTCCGCAGAAGCTGGATTCATGGCGGCGTCCACCATCACCGCAGCTGCCGTCGCGGACACGGACCCAGGAACCAGCGGATCCATCAAGAAGACTGTATCCTCCGCCGTCGCTGGCGGTTTCGCTTCCATTGCAACGTCAACGGCAGCGGAAGGTGCAGCCGTGGACTCCGCAGCACCCGCGGAGGCAGCGGCATCAGATGCGGCAATGGCATCAGATATAGCAATGGAGCTGCCCGCACTGGTCATGGGCGGGTCTAGCCGATGGCGCGAGCAGAAGCGCGCGAACCATCCCGGAGAGGCCTTAAAATTGGCCATGCGCTCGTAGTTCTTGGATAGTACAATGGCCTGCTGGCGTACAGCCGTCTGTGTGAGCGGGAGGAGCTGATAAGCCTGCGTCTCGCGCATGCGGCAGATCCACTCGTAGAGCTCCTGCTCGAACGGAGCGTTACGCTTGAAGCCCCCACGCTTGCGCTTGTCGCGGTTGTGCTCGTTCCCCAGGTAGTAGCGGTCGCGGATGGTGTCCTTGATCTGCTTCAGTTTGCGGATCGCACCTTCCGACACCCCGTAGCGCTTGGCCAGGTCCACGTTCTTCACCTTGCTCTCGCGCGCCATGATCTCCAGGATCTCCATGCGCTCCTGGTCGTTCAGGCGTCGTCCGGCGCCGCGCGGCCCCATGCTCGTCACAATAAGGAGGCAGGAGTCGTTCGCCGTTAACTCGGAAATTCTCGAATAAGTACGAACTGAGTGGCCCAGAAGCGTGAAGTTTAGTGCCCCCTCCCCCGTTCCTGTAAAGTTCGCCCTCAGTTCGTCTAAGTTCGGTTCCGCAGCTCCGCGTGGAAATGCTTCCCGACTTCTTCCAAGCCACAAGAAAGATGCAAGAACAAGTCCAACACCAGGCTCGGTTTGGAGGCATAGTGGATACAACTGCTTCTGCAGTTGTGCTGACATTCTCGTGGGCAGCTTCAGGTCCACCGCACACAGCCACATGAACGAACCGATACGTCTCTCACTCGAAGCGAATGTCAACCCAGTAAGTGCGCTCCAAAGCATTCGTACCTAATCGAGTGTATACAGTATCCAAGTCCGTGCTGGTTTCGCACCAATCAGGACTGCTTGGCGCCCCCGCCCTTCACAATCTTTCTGTGGTTGCGGACCTCGAGGGAAACAAGAGCGCCGGCCGAGAAGACGATGGAGAACGTGACGGTGAAGATGGACGACGTCAAGCTGGAAGACGCGCCCGTGAAGAAGCTGGCGCGTCGCGACCACCTGATCGACATCGAGCACGAGGTGCTGGCGCGCTGGGAGGCGGCCAAGCTCTTCGAGTCGGAGCCCGACCCGAGCAAGCCCAAGTACATGGTGA